>JAAAWM010010777.1:0-50762 GCA_036873465.1 Thinopyrum obtusiflorum | reverse complement strand
AAATAAGCTTTATACGATCTTGTGATGTGGAAGAAATAAAAGTGACGGACTGCGTAATAAAGGTCCATATCACAAGTGGCAATATAAAGTGACGTTCTTTCGCATTAAGATTTTGTGCATCCAACCCTGAAAGCGCATGACAACCTCTACTTCCCTCTGCGAAGGGCCCATCTTTTACTTTTATCTTCTACCTTATGCAAGAGTCATGGTGATTTTCACCTTTCCTTTTTACATTTTATCCTTTGGCAAGCACAGTGTGTTGGAATGATCCTGATATATATATATCCAATTGGATGTAAGTTAGCATGGACTATTATTGTTGACATTACCCTTGAGGTAAAAGGTTGGGAGGCAACACTATAAGCCCCTATCTTTCTCTGTGTCCGATTAAAACTCCATACCCATAACTATTGCGTGAGTGTTAGCAATTGTGAAAGACTAAATGATAGTTGAGTATGTGGACTTGCTGAAAAGCTATTATTGACTCTTTCCGATGTTATGATAAATTGCAATTGCTTCAATGACTGAGATTATAGTTTGTCGGTTCTCAATGAAGTTTCTGATTCATACTTGACATTGTGAATAGATTGTTACTTTACTATAAGAAATCATATGACAATTTCCATATATGTTGCTGTTGGGGGGGGGGGGGGGGGGGGGGGGGGGGGGGGGGGGGGGGGGGGGGGGGGGGGGGGGGGGGGGGGGGGGGGGGGGGGGGGGGGGGGGGGGGGGGGGGGGGGGGGGGGGGGGGGGGGGGGGGGGGGGGGGGGGGGGGGGGGGGGGGGGGGGGGGGGGGGGGGGGGGGGGGGGGGGGGGGGGGGGGGGGGGGGGGGGGGGGGGGGGGGGGGGGGGGGGGGGGGGGGGGGGGGGGGGGGGGGGGGGGGGGGGGGGGGGGGGGGGGGGGGGGGGGGGGGGGGGGGGGGGGGGGGGGGGGGGGGGGGGGGGGGGGGGGGGGGGGGGGGGGGGGGGGGGGGGGGGGGGGGGGGGGGGGGGGGGGGGGGGGGGGGGGGGGGGGGGGGGGGGGGGGGGGGGGGGGGGGGGGGGGGGGGGGGGGGGGGGGGGGGGGGGGGGGGGGGGGGGGGGGGGGGGGGGGGGGGGGGGGGGGGGGGGGGGGGGGGGGGGGGGGGGGGGGGGGGGGGGGGGGGGGGGGGGGGGGGGGGGGGGGGGGGGGGGGGGGGGGGGGGGGGGGGGGGGGGGGGGGGGGGGGGGGGGGGGGGGGGGGGGGGGGGGGGGGGGGGGGGGGGGGGGGGGGGGGGGGGGGGGGGGGGGGGGGGGGGGGGGGGGGGGGGGGGGGGGGGGGGGGGGGGGGGGGGGGGGGGGGGGGGGGGGGGGGGGGGGGGGGGGGGGGGGGGGGGGGGGGGGGGGGGGGGGGGGGGGGGGGGGGGGGGGGGGGGGGGGGGGGGGGGGGGGGGGGGGGGGGGGGGGGGGGGGGGGGGGGGGGGGGGGGGGGGGGGGGGGGGGGGGGGGGGGGGGGGGGGGGGGGGGGGGGGGGGGGGGGGGGGGGGGGGGGGGGGGGGGGGGGGGGGGGGGGGGGGGGGGGGGGGGGGGGGGGGGGGGGGGGGGGGGGGGGGGGGGGGGGGGGGGGGGGGGGGGGGGGGGGGGGGGGGGGGGGGGGGGGGGGGGGGGGGGGGGGGGGGGGGGGGGGGGGGGGGGGGGGGGGGGGGGGGGGGGGGGGGGGGGGGGGGGGGGGGGGGGGGGGGGGGGGGGGGGGGGGGGGGGGGGGGGGGGGGGGGGGGGGGGGGGGGGGGGGGGGGGGGGGGGGGGGGGGGGGGGGGGGGGGGGGGGGGGGGGGGGGGGGGGGGGGGGGGGGGGGGGGGGGGGGGGGGGGGGGGGGGGGGGGGGGGGGGGGGGGGGGGGGGGGGGGGGGGGGGGGGGGGGGGGGGGGGGGGGGGGGGGGGGGGGGGGGGGGGGGGGGGGGGGGGGGGGGGGGGGGGGGGGGGGGGGGGGGGGGGGGGGGGGGGGGGGGGGGGGGGGGGGGGGGGGGGGGGGGGGGGGGGGGGGGGGGGGGGGGGGGGGGGGGGGGGGGGGGGGGGGGGGGGGGGGGGGGGGGGGGGGGGGGGGGGGGGGGGGGGGGGGGGGGGGGGGGGGGGGGGGGGGGGGGGGGGGGGGGGGGGGGGGGGGGGGGGGGGGGGGGGGGGGGGGGGGGGGGGGGGGGGGGGGGGGGGGGGGGGGGGGGGGGGGGGGGGGGGGGGGGGGGTACTCTTTATATGTGAAATCATTACTCTCCATAAGATCAATATGATCTCTTTACTTCTTTTTATTCTTTCTTTTTCTTTTTATTCACTCAAGATCATAGCAAGATAATCAAGCCCTTGACTCAACACTAATCTTTATTATATAGCTCACGGACTCGATTACAAAGAGGAATCATAAAGCAAAACTCAAAACTAAATCATACTAAAACTTTACTCTACTAGATCAAGATATTACCAAAAGGATCGAACTAAGAAAAAGGGTAAAGATAGGAGTGTGATGGTGATACGATACCGGGGCACCTCCCCCAAGCTTGGCAGTTGCCAAGGGGAGTGCCCATACCCATGTGATTATGTCTCTTTTGCTGGTGGAGAAGTTGGTGGTGATGATGGGTAGTCGCACATTGAGCGTAAGAGATCCTCCAACTTGCGGATAATGCCCTTGAGTGCGACGATATGCTCCTTCAACAAAATATTTTCACTTGTAAGATACTTGTTTTGTATACGAGCTAACTCAATCATCTTGAAAGCTTCAATCTCAGTTGGGGTGAAGAGAGGTGGAAGGATGTCTTGTTCTTTTGCTGCCGGAGCTTGATCCTCCATGGCCTTCTTGATCCCATCATCTTTGTTGATCTCCATGGGTTCTTCCCTCTTCAGATCTATCTTCATTAGCCAAGCATCGTTGTCACCATTGTTGGAGGAGGGGGACGGCATGATGCTTGGACTTGACAACTCTGGCAGAAAACAGCTCGAAACGAAAATAGAGGATATTTGCGTGATACAGGAGTCAAAACTTTCGGGAGATTATATAATGAATTTTTACCGACCATAATACGTATCGTGCAAGAAAACGGAGTCCGGAGAGCACACGAGGTGCCCACGAGGCAGGGGGCGCGCCCAGGGGGGTAGGGCGCGCCTCCCACCCTCGTGTCCTTCCCGGACTACTTCTTATTTTCCTATTTTCTTAAATATTCCAAAATGGAGAAAAATTGCCATTGGGACTGTTTCGGAGTCGGTTTACTTACCGTACCACGTACCTATTCTTTTTCGGGGTCTGAAATGTTCTGGAAAGTGTCCCTTATGTATTCCTCCGGAGTTACGGTTTCAATAATATTAGTTTCAACATTTATAGGATTACCTGAGATATAATGTTTAATTCTTTGACCGTTCACCACCTTAGGATTTGTGCCTTCGAAGTTGTTGATTTTTATGGCACCGGAACGATAGACCTCCTCGATAACGTAAGGACCTTCCCATTTAGAGAGAAGCTTTCCTGCAAAAAATATTAAACGAGAGTTGTATAGCAACACATAATCACCTACATTAAACTCACGCTTTTGTATCCTTTTGTCATGCCATCTTTTAACTTTTTCTTTAAACAATTTGGCATTCTCATAGGCTTGGGTTCTCCATTCATCAAGTGAGCTAATGTCAAATAACCTCTTCTCACTGGCAAGTTTGAAATCATAATTGAGCTCTTTAATAGCCCAATATGCCTTATGTTCTAGTTCAAGAGGTAAGTGACATGCTTTTCCATAAACCATCTTATACGGAGACATACCCATAGGATTTTTATATGCAGTCCTATAGGCCCATAATGCATCATCAAGTTTCTTGGACCAATTCTTTCTAGACCTATTGACAGTCTTTTGCAAAATTAATTTGAGCTCTCTATTACTCAATTCTACTTGACCACTAGACTGTGGGTGATAAGGGGATGCAATTCTATGATTAACGTCATACTTAGCAAGCATTTTACGAAAAGCACCATGAATGAAATGTGAACCACCATCAGTCATTAAATATCTAGGGACTCCAAATCTCAGAAAAATAATTTCTTTAAGCATCTTAATAGAGGTGTTATGATCAGCACTACTAGTTGGAATAGCTTCTACCCACTTAGTAACGTAATCAACAGCAACTAAAATATGTGTATACCCATTAGAGGAAGGAAACGGTCCCATATAATCAAAGCCCCAAACATCAAATGGTTCAATAACAAGTGAATAATTCATAGGCATTTCTTGACGTCTACTAATATTACCAATTCTTTGACATTCATCACAAGATAAGACAAACTTACGGGCATCTTTAAAGAGAGTAGGCCAATAAAAACCAGATTGCAATACCTTATGTGCAGTTCTATCTCCAGCGTGGTGCCCTCCATAAGCTTCGGAGTGACACTTGCATAGGATCTGTTCCTGTTCATGCTCAGGTACACAATGCCTAATAACACCATCTACTCCTTCTTTATAAAGATGTGGGTCATCCCAGAAGTAATGTCTCAAATCATAGAAAAACTTTTTCTTTTGCTGGTATGTGAAACTAGGTGGTATAAATTTAGCAACAATGTAATTAGCATAATCAGCATACCATGGAGCAGTACGAGAAGCATTTATGATAGCTAATTGTTCATCAAGAAAGCTATCATCAATAGGTAGTGGGTCATCAAGAACATTTTCTAACCTAGACAAGTTGTCTGCAACGGGGTTCTCAGCTCCCTTTCTATCAATAATATGCAAGTCAAATTCTTGTAGCAAGAGAACCCATCTAATAAGTCTAGGTTTAGCATCTATCTTTTCCATAAGATATTTAATAGCAGCATGATCAGTGTGAATAGTTACTTTAGAATCAACAATATAAGGTCTGAACTTATCACAAGCAAATACAACTACTAAGAATTCTTTTTCAGTAGTGGCGTAATTTCTCTGGGCATTGTCTAGAGTTTTACTAGCATATTGAATGACATTTAATTTCTTATCAACTCTTTGCCCTAGAACAGCACCTACAGCATAATCACTAGCATCACACATGATTTCAAAGGGTAAATTCCAATCAGGTGGCTGAACGATAGGTGCAGAAATTAATGCTTTCTTAAGTATTTCGAATGCTTCTACACAATCATCATCAAAGACAAAAGGTATATCTTTTTGTAAGAGATTAGTCAGAGGCCGAGAAATTTTTGAGAAGTCCTTAATGAACCTCCTATAAAAACCAACATGACCAAGGAAACTTCTTATACCTTTGATGTCCTTAGGACACAGCATCTTTTCAATAGCATCAATTTTAGCTTTATCAACTTCAACACCTCTTTCAGAAATTTTATGCCCCAAGACAATGCCTTCATTAACCATAAAGTGGCACTTCTCCCAGTTCAAGACAAGACTAGTTTCTTCACATCTCTGCAAAACTCGATCAAGGTTGCTCAAGCAATCATCAAAAGAGGATCCATAGACGGAGAAATCATCCATGAAAACCTCACACATCTTTTCACAAAAATCAGAGAATATAGCCATCATGCATCTTTGAAAGGTAGCAGGTGCATTACATAAACCAAAAGGCATACGTCTATAAGCAAAACTACCGAAAGGGCAAGTAAAAGTGTTGATCATCAGCTGACACAGGTATTTGAGAGAAACCAGAGTAACCATCTAGAAAGCAAAAATGTGTATGTGTGGATAATCTTTCTAGCATTTGATCAATAAAAGGTAAGGGGTAATGAACTTTTTTAGTAGCCTTATTTAATTTGTGAAAATTAATTACCATCCTATAACCTGTAATAATTCTTTGCAGGATCAATTCATCTTTATCATTAGGAATGACAGTAATACCTCCCTTCTTAGGGACACAATGGACAGGACTTACCCACTGACTATCAGCAACGGGATAAATAATACCTGCCTCAAGGAGCTTTAGTATTTCCTTTCTTACCACTTCCTTCATCTTCGGATTTAGCCTTCGTTGGTGATCAATAGCTGGTTTGGCGTCTTTCTCCAAATTTATTTTGTGTTGACATAAAGTGGGGCTAATGCCCTTAAGATCATCAAGAGTATATCCAATAGCAGCTCGGTGCTTCTTTAGAGTTTTCAATAATTTCTCTTCCTCCTTCTCTGAAAGGTTAGCACTAATAATAACAGGATATATCTTCTTTTCATCGAGATAAGCATATTTGAGAGTATCAGGTAATGGTTTAAGCTCAAACACGGGATCACCCTTGGGTGGAGGAGGATCCCCTAAAATTTCAACAGGCAAGTTGTGTTTCAGAATAGGTCCCTGAGAATACTTCATCTATTTCCCTTCTTTCATTCATAAACATATCATTTTCATGATCAAGCAAATATTGTTCTAAAGGATCACTAGGAGGCACGGCAATAGAAGCATGACCAATAATTTCATCCTTACTAGGCAATTCCTCATCACAAGGTTGCCTACGAAATTTAGAAAAATTAAATTCATGAGACATGTCATCCAAACCAATAGTAACAACATCCTTTTCGCAGTCTATCTTAGCATTAACAGTGTTCAAGAAGGGTCTACCAAATATAATGGGACAAAAGCTATCTTGTGGGGAACCAAGAACAAGAAAATTAGCAGGATATTTAACTTTCCCACACAAGACTTCAACATCTCTAACAATCCCTATCGGTGAAATAGTATCTCTGTTGGCAAGCTTAATGGTAACATCTATTTCTTCTAACTCAGCGGGTGCGATATCATGCATAATTTCTTGATATAAAGAAATAGGTATTGCACTAGCACTAGCACCCATATCACATAAGCCATGGTAATAATGATCTCCTATTTTAACAGAAATAACAGGCATGCCCACAACAGGTCTATGTTTATCTTTAGCACCAGGTTTAGCAATTCTAGCAGTCTCATCATAGAAGTAAATAACATGCCCATCAATATTATCAGCCAAGAGATCTTTAACCATAGCAATATTAGGTTCAACTTTAACTTGCTCAGGAGGTTTGTGTGTCCTAATATTACTTTTGTTGACTACAGTTGAAGCTTTAGCATGATCCTTTAATCTAACAGGGAAAGGTGGTTTCTCAACATAAGCAGTAGGAACAATAGGATCATTATAAGTGATAGCCTTTTCTTCAACTTTAATAGGTGCAACTACTTTTACTTCAACGGGAGGATTATATTTAAACCACTTCTCCTTAGGGAGATCAACATGAGTAGCAAATGATTCAGGGGGGGGGGGGGGGGGGGGGGGGGGGGGGGGGGGGGGGGGGGGGGGGGGGGGGGGGGGGGGGGGGGGGGGGGGGGGGGGGGGGGGGGGGGGGGGGGGGGGGGGGGGGGGGGGGGGGGGGGGGGGGGGGGGGGGGGGGGGGGGGGGGGGGGGGGGGGGGGGGGGGGGGGGGGGGGGGGGGGGGGGGGGGGGGGGGGGGGGGGGGGGGGGGGGGGGGGGGGGGGGGGGGGGGGGGGGGGGGGGGGGGGGGGGGGGGGGGGGGGGGGGGGGGGGGGGGGGGGGGGGGGGGGGGGGGGGGGGGGGGGGGGGGGGGGGGGGGGGGGGGGGGGGGGGGGGGGGGGGGGGGGGGGGGGGGGGGGGGGGGGGGGGGGGGGGGGGGGGGGGGGGGGGGGGGGGGGGGGGGGGGGGGGGGGGGGGGGGGGGGGGGGGGGGGGGGGGGGGGGGGGGGGGGGGGGGGGGGGGGGGGGGGGGGGGGGGGGGGGGGGGGGGGGGGGGGGGGGGGGGGGGGGGGGGGGGGGGGGGGGGGGGGGGGGGGGGGGGGGGGGGGGGGGGGGGGGGGGGGGGGGGGGGGGGGGGGGGGGGGGGGGGGGGGGGGGGGGGGGGGGGGGGGGGGGGGGGGGGGGGGGGGGGGGGGGGGGGGGGGGGGGGGGGGGGGGGGGGGGGGGGGGGGGGGGGGGGGGGGGGGGGGGGGGGGGGGGGGGGGGGGGGGGGGGGGGGGGGGGGGGGGGGGGGGGGGGGGGGGGGGGGGGGGGGGGGGGGGGGGGGGGGGGGGGGGGGGGGGGGGGGGGGGGGGGGGGGGGGGGGGGGGGGGGGGGGGGGGGGGGGGGGGGGGGGGGGGGGGGGGGGGGGGGGGGGGGGGGGGGGGGGGGGGGGGGGGGGGGGGGGGGGGGGGGGGGGGGGGGGGGGGGGGGGGGGGGGGGGGGGGGGGGGGGGGGGGGGGGGGGGGGGGGGGGGGGGGGGGGGGGGGGGGGGGGGGGGGGGGGGGGGGGGGGGGGGGGGGGGGGGGGGGGGGGGGGGGGGGGGGGGGGGGGGGGGGGGGGGGGGGGGGGGGGGGGGGGGGGGGGGGGGGGGGGGGGGGGGGGGGGGGGGGGGGGGGGGGGGGGGGGGGGGGGGGGGGGGGGGGGGGGGGGGGGGGGGGGGGGGGGGGGGGGGGGGGGGGGGGGGGGGGGGGGGGGGGGGGGGGGGGGGGGGGGGGGGGGGGGGGGGGGGGGGGGGGGGGGGGGGGGGGGGGGGGGGGGGGGGGGGGGGGGGGGGGGGGGGGGGGGGGGGGGGGGGGGGGGGGGGGGGGGGGGGGGGGGGGGGGGGGGGGGGGGGGGCAACATACGTCTCATCAAAATATCGAACGAATACCAAATTCACATGACTACTAATAGCAAGACTTCTCCCATGTCCTCAGGAACAAACGTAACTACTCACAAAACATAGTCATGTTCATAATCAGAGGGGTATTAATATGCATAATGGATCTGAACATATGATCTTCCACCAAATAAACCAACTAGCATCAACTACAAGGAGTAATCAACACTACTAGCAACCTACAGGTACCAATCTGAGGCTATGAGACAAAGATTGGATACAAGAGATGAACTAGGGTTTGAGAGGAGATGGTGCTGGTGAAGATGTTGATGGAGATTGACCCCCTCCCGACGAGAGGATCATTGGTGATGACGATGGCGATGATTTCCCCCTCCCGGAGGGAAGTTTCCCTGGCAGAACAGCTCCGCCGGAGCCCTAGATTGGTTTCGTGAAGGTTCCGCCTCGTGGCGGCGGAGTCTCGTCCCGAAAGCTTGCTTATGATTTTTTCCAGGGTAAAAGACTTCATATAGCAGAAGATAGACATCGGAGGCCTGCCAGGGGGCCCACGAGGCAGGGGGCGCGCCCAGGGGGGTAGGGCGCGCCTCCCACCCTCGTGGCCAGGGTGTGGGCCCCCTCTGGTATTTTCTTCGCTCAGTATTTCTTATAAATCCCAAAAATGACTTCCGTGGAGTTTCAGGACTTTTGGAGTTGTGCAGAATAGGTCTCTAATATTTGCTCCTTTTCCAGCCCAGAATTCCAGCTGCCGGCATTCTCCCTCTTTATGTAAACCTTGTAAAATAAGAGAGAATAGGCATAAGTATTGTGACATAATGTGTAATAACAGCCCATAATGCAATAAATATCGATATAAAAGCATGATGCAAAATGGACGTATCACATCCAACCATAAAAGTGCATGACAACCTCTACTTCCCTCTGCGAAGGGCCTATCTTTTACTTTTATCTTCTACCCTTATACAAGAGTCATGGTGATCAGCACCTTTTCCTTTTTACACTTTTTCCTTTGGCAAGCACTATGTGTTGGAGCAATCCGGATATATATATATCCACTCGGATGTAGGTTTTCATAAAGTATTATTGTTGACATTACCTTCAGGTAAAAGGTTGGGAGGCGAAACTATAAGCCCCTATCTTTCTCTGTGTCCGATTGAAACTTTGAACCCGTAAATATCACATGAGTGTTAGCAATTGTGAAAGATTAAATGATAGTTGAGTATGTGGAATTTGCTAAATCAAAGCTCTTACATAGACCCTTCCTGAAAATAAGACGAATTGCAATTGTTTGATGACTAAGAACATAGTTTGTTAGTTTTCAAGAAAGTTTATGGTCTATAATTTAACATGTGAATAGCTTGTTACTTGATCATGAGAAGTTTTATGAGATGAGCTACTGTTATGATATGTAATAATGCTGGAAAAAGTGATTGAAATTATCATTGATCAAACTTGTACACTATGCTAGCATTAACACTTCATAAATTATTTCTTTTATCATTTACCTACTCGAGGACGAGCAGGAATTAAGCTTGGGGATGCTGATACGTCTCCGACGTATCTATAATTTATAAAGTATTCATGGCATGTTTACAACTATTCCATATGATTTTGGTATGATTTGATTAGAACTAACCCAGACTGACGTTGTTTTCAGCAGAACTACAGTGGTGTTGTTTTTGTGCAGAAATAAAAGTTCTCGGAATGGGCTGGAAATCTATGGAGAATATTTTTGGAAAATATGAAAAATACTAGAGCAAAAATATACCAGAGGGGAGTCCCGGGGCCACCACAAGCGTGGGGGGCGCGCCCCCCTAGGGCATGCCCTCCATCCTTGTCATCGCCTCGTGGGGCCACCTGACGTGAAACCGACGCCAACTCCTCTTATAAATCCTAAAAACCCCAGAACGGAAGAGAGATCGGGAGTTCCGCCGCCGTAAGCCTCTGTAGCCTCGAAAAACCAATCTAGGCCCTCTCTGGCACCCTGCCGGAGAGGGCCAACATAACCGGAGGCCATGGAGGAGGAAGCCGAAGGGGTCACCATCGCCATGGAGGCCAAGGACCAGAGGGAGAACCTTTCCCCATCTAAGGGGAGGCCATAGAGGAGGAAGTACAAAGGGGAGAACCGCTCCCCCTCTCTCTTGGTGGCGCCGGAGTACCATTGGGGGAACCATCGCCGCGGTGATCGTCTTCATCAACATCACCACCCTCATCTCTTTTACGCGGTCCACTCTCCCGCACCCCGTTGTAATCCCCTACTTGAACATGGTGCTTTATGCTACATATTATGATCCAATGATGTGTTGCCATCCTATGATGCTTTGAGTAGATTTCTTTTGTCTTTGGGGTTGATTGATGATATAGATTGGTTTGAGTTGTATGTTTTATTTTGGTGCTATCCTATGGTGCCTTTCGTGCCGCGCACACGTGAGGGATTCCCGCTGTAGGGTGTTGCAATACGTTCATGATTCGCTTATAGTGGGTTGCTTGAGTGACAGAAGCATAAACCCGAGTAAGGGGGTTGTTGCGTATGGGATAAAGGGGACTTGATGCTTTAATGCTATGGTTGGGTTTTACCTTAATGTTCTTTAGTAGTTGCGGATGCTTGCTAGAGTTCCAATCATAAGTGCATATGATCCAAGTAGAGAAAGTATGTTAGCTTATGCCTCTCCCTCATATGAAATTGCAATGACGATTACCGATCTTGTTAACAATTGCCTAGGACAATTCAGCACACCGATCCATCATTATTCCACACTTGCTATTTATAATATATAGTAATATATTCTAACTTTATGATAACAGCACCTACTTTTATATTTTAGTTCTTTGATATCATGCAAAGTTATCCTCTTCATACCCACAACATAGTTTTATTTCTTGTTTCTAGTTGGAAGCAAACGTTCGGTGCACTAGAGTCGTATCAGTGGCAGATAGGACTTGAGAGAATATTGATCTTACCTTTAGCTCCTTGTGGGTTCGACACTCCATACTTATCACTTCCACCTTTGGAAAATGCTACGATGATTCCTTGCACTTGAGGATTATCATAGACCTACGGATCCGTAGGCAGTAGCTAGATGGCTTCTTCTATGCAATCTATTTGATATCATAGACCTACGGGTCAATACAATGGTCTCTTGGAGATCTATTTGATGTAACTCTTTTTGCGGTGTGTTTATTGGGATCCGATGAACTTTGAGTTTATGATCAGATCTATTTATCCAAGAAAGTTATTTGAGTTTCTTTGATCTCTTATATGCATGATTACTTATAGCCTTGTATTTCTTCTTCGAATCTTTGGTTTAGTTAGGCCGACTAGATCAGTTTTTCTTTCCATGGGAAGGGGTGATTTGTGATGGGTTCGGTCATACGGTGTTCTTTCCCAGTGACAGAAGGGGCAGCAAGACACGTATGTATAGTTGCTACTAAAGATAACAAGATGGGGGCTATTCCTACATGAATAGATCTCGTCTACATCATGTCATCATTCTTATTGCATTACTCCTTTTCTACATGAACTTAATACACTAGATGCATGCTGGATAGCGGTCGCTGTGTGGAGTAATAGTAGTAGATGCAGGCGGGAGTCGGTCTACTAATCTTGGACGTGATGCCTATATAATGATCATTGCCTGGATATCATCATAATTACTTGAAGTTCTATCAATTGCCCAACAGTAATTTGTTTACCCACCGTATGCTATTTTCTCGAGAAGCCACTAGTGAAAACTACGGCCCCCGAGTCTATTTTCTCATCATATATCTTCAGATCTATATTGCTATTCGCCTTTTATTTATTTGCATCTTTTATTTTCAGATCTATATTATCAAAAACCCAAAAATACCTCGCTGAATTTTATTTGCATCTACCAAATTATATCTTTACCAATCTTTTACCCGGGAGGGATTGACAACCCCTCTTACGCGTCGGGTTGCAAGTATTTGTTCTTTGTGTGCAGGTACCATTTACATAGTGTTGCTTGGTTCTCCTACTGGTTCGATAACCTTGGTTTCATCACTAAGGGAAATACCTACCGTCGCTGTGCTGCATCATCCTTTCCTCTTCGGGGAAAAACTGACGCGGACACGAGCCATCAACGCATGTGTTGTGGAGTTCAATTCGCCAACCTCCAAATCAATTCACCAACAGAGTACCAATGTAGTACCCAACAGAAATGCATCTTTCTATTACGTCGTAAGGATCCAAAATAACATAGTTTAATAAGAACTGTAGCTCAAAAATAGTCCAAATACTACCTCCGTCCAGGTTTATTAGCACCCTTTGTATTTTTGGTCCAAGTTTGACTATGTATTTAACTAAAAATATATAAAGTACATGCTACCCAAAGTATATTGTTGGATTTGTATTTGAAAGAGGTTTTCTATGGTATAGTTTTCGTGCCTTATAATTTATATTTTAGTACTTAAATTTATGGTCAAACTTTGGATCAAAATGAAAGGGTGCCCAATAAACCCGAACGGAGGGAGTAAATACCATTACAACAGAAAACACAAAATAAGTTTGTAGAGTTCCATCTACGCCACAGGTGAGCCATGTCGAGTGGACGCTCACGGCCCTATGTAATTAAACATCACTCCTCATCATAGTCACCTGCAACAGACATTGCAACCACTAGGGTCAATACAATCAATGTATTGGCAAGTGTCACGTTAAGGAATATAACATACATATTCAATTACATGCATTTTTTTGGTAAGTGCATGTTTAAGTTTCATTTGCAGAAACCAAACATAGTTTTATTCTATCTTTGATATAGGTGGGTCCACTGTAATATAGTGCATAAACTATAGAAACAACAATCCTAGACCTGCTGGCACAATCCCAATGGAGGGCCTCCCCATTGTCATACGAACAGAGGTCATATTCCCATGTTCAACCCAACAAATTTTAGTTGAGGGAAATTATGGTAATGAGATCTGCCTGATAGCTCTTGACCAAGTTGCTCAAGGTTGTCCATAACTGAGGACGCGACTATGACTAGTTTACAGTCTCGAGAGGTTTGTGTACTTTACCCGTATGACCTAGTCAACCATCATGCCACTAAACTCAATTGTAGAGTATCCAACAAAGACGGGTATGAGACATTTCAGAGGCAGTTGCCCATGCCACCTTGGTAGACCTAGGCCAACCTACATACACTTACATTTGCTAGTCTACCGGGCTAGGTTTCCCACAACTTACTTAGTCAAGACAAAACCTCATAATAACATGCAGTTACACATGGAAGTTACTCTGCTTAGAACCCTTACATTCGTCTGAGCCTGTAAGTGCATCTAGTGCCCCCTTAGTGGTTTGGAGTATTGAAGACAAATGGGTTAAGTGACTAATGTGTTTGTGAGTGGGGAGATATAGTCCCTGAAGATTTTGTTTAACTGACGAAAGATGACCCCTAAAAATGTATTTCTTCAGTGAAGAATTCAGTACGTTCTTTGAAGAAAATGTGAAGAATTGGAAGCTTGAAGACTTTGTTTTCGTAGTCTCTTTGTTCTTTATTTGAGTCATAGGAAACACCGTACTGTTAAAGGGAGTCTAGGTGATACATAGTCGTATTTCCAAAGTGATGCTCAAATCCAAAAACATACCTATTTCTTCGAGTGAAGACTGCCAAGATCTCTTGTAGTGCAGTCGAGTTCTTCAGCGACAGAGACAAAGTTCTTCTAGTTGTTGAAAAAATTGGTCTGACTGGAGAGTTTGGATTTCGCCAGTGCGACTTTCCTATCGTGAGGAAATTGAGTGCCCCGACGAAATTGAGAGTTCAAATTTCCGACCATTGCTGCACGAGTGCCAGCTGTCGAGTGGATCTTATCCTGACAATGGTCATGTCCGAAGGGCATTTATGTCTTATCATTTTGGGTTGCCCCTGGCTATAAATGCCCCCCCACACACACAACCATTTGTTGTTTGGCTGCTCCAAGAGAGATTGACAAGTATCATTTGAGAGCAATCCATCCTCTGACGAACTTGAGAAAACCCAACCAGAGCCAAAGTGATTGAGCATCACTAAAGAGATTGTCCTGTGTGATCCGACACCTGTTACCTTTCAATACTATTATTCTTCCAGATGGTTAGTCGTCAAGTTCTGAGCACCCAAGAAGAAATTGTGGAGTGCCACAAGTCTGTGAAGGTTTTATACCTTGAAGACTTTACACGAGTGATTGGGCGGGGTCTATGTGACTTTAGAGCAAGGGGAATAAGGTGAAGACTTAGTGTCTTCTGAGTTCGATCTCAGCCTCCCTAACCATATGTATAGTTGATACTACAACGGGAACTGGTAAAAAAAATCACCGTGTCATCAATGAGCCATCCTAGTTTCAAATTCCTCAACCTTTTACTTTTAGTACTTCTACAATTAAAGAATTTGTATCTTGCACTCTGAAGACTTTGAACTGAAGACTTTCATCTTGATGCTTTTCATTCCTTCAGTTCATCATGTTTACTTTTGCTTATATGTATGATTGCATGTTATTCATCTGCATCTATCGTGTGTGCCTGTTTTGCTTCACTTTGTTGATTTAGTTTCCATTATGTTTCTATTTCATCACTCCCTTATTCCTCAAACTCTTCCGACTTTGACGAATTTGTAAAAATCTCCCATTCACCCACTAGGAGATAACATGCGCTTTCAGAACTTGTGTGTCATACCACAGGTGTGCATCCTAGTAGGTTATCACCATGAAAATGGCTCTACGGGAGCCACTCCACATATTTCAAACAACCATTCCACCCAGACGATTAATTAATTAATTTAACATTAAATAGTCATCCGTAAATATCATCCTTTCATTTCTTTTGTGGTCCCACCCCTTATGTCATAACAATCTAAGCAACGTGACAACATGTTGGTTACAAGGAATAGGGTAAGGATCATATGGCTTTTCTACTAGGTTGCATAACAATAGAATATTAATAGTATAATCCTAAACTCACACCCTATCATGGCATACTACATGCATACTGGAAGTAGGGTGTCATGATCAAAGTTCCATTCGCCTTGGATATTGTTGTAAAAGCTACACTTTTCACAGTCACAAGCATTGCACTCCTCACAATCTGAATGCTAGAGCTCTTACATAAGAAACAATAATCCATGGAAAGGGAAAAACTTGCATGAACAACAATAAGAACCAAATAAGAACTTGCACCAACAACATACTAGTTAAGCGTTGATGCATGATTCAATTTATTAAAAGAATCATTGCATTTGGGTGTGTGGTTTGTAAGTTATTCAACTGAAGTTCGTAATCAAATTTGAATTTTGAATTCAAATTTGTATGGCCTCAATTGAACTCATATAGTTTGAAAGTATGGATTCAACATTGGAATCAATGTACAAAAAGGTCCAAGTTGAAACTCAATTGGGTTTGGAAGTTATGGTTCAATTTAGGTTTGAATTAAAATTTGAAATAATTCAAACTTGATAGGTTAGTTTGTGTTAAATTTGGTATTAACTGGGTTGTGCTCATCAGTTGAATTAATTAAGAAAAATATTCATTTGATTTGGGCTCATGGTTTGAATTTTAGGTCCAAATGGGGTTTGGATTCAAATTAAAAAATTTGAATTTGAAAAGTTTGAATATGCCTTACATTTTGGTCCAAATAGGGAACTTTTGAAATTCAATTTTATGCTGCTACTTGCGAGTTTAAACACACAAATAAACTGTTGCTGAGACAATATAGTTGAGCAACAAAACTGTATTCTATCAAGCCCTGCCAAATGTATTTGATAAGGTTTTTTAATTATCCTAAAGAAACAACTATTTATTTGAATTCTCCATATCCCATTTGGTGTCAAGTTTAAAGTTCCAAATTATGATTTTTTTCCTTTTTTCCAAGGTTATTATCTCCGGGGGAGTACATGTGTCAATTCATTATCGTTTGATCCCGATCCAGCGACCATGTAGGGCATGAACAACTCTCAGTAGTGTCCCTAATATAATTCGCATCTCTTCAGAGAAAAGCATGCACTTTTCATTCTCGAATAAGATGAATAGAGCATTTGGAAATTTCCGACTAGTAAAAGGCCAGCTGACCTTCCTTACGTTTTCCAGCTCAAAATTCATATGGCCATCCATCAATGGATGAAAAGAAGAAGAAAAAAGACCAGACAATGAAAAACTTCCACATATTTCACACAAAAATGGAAGGCAGAGTAATCCATAATCTCACAAAAAATGGAGCAGCATCACGTCACACCTGTTCCTTACTCCAATATGCGGAATCTGGATCTTAATCCCTACTCACCAGAAAATGTGTAAGGGCATCTCCAATGCGGTCCCTCAAACCATTCCCAGCCGTCAGAGTGTAGATGTCCCGACGCACTTTGCCATCCAACATGGTACCCCATTGATACGTCTCCAACTATAATTTTTGATTGTTCCATGCTATTATATTATTTGTTTTGGATGTTTTATATGCATTAATATGCTATTTTATATTTTTGGGACTAACTTATTAACCTAGTGCCCAGTGCCAGTTTCTGTTTTTCCTTGTTTTTGACTTTTACAGAAAAGGAATATCAAATGGAGTCCAAACGGAATAAAACTTTACGGTGATTTTTCTTGGATCGGAAGAAACCTACGAGACTTGGAGAGTAGGCCACAAGCCGTAGGGGAGCGCCCCCAGGGCTTGTGGGCCCCTCAGAGATCTTCCAACCCTAATTCCACCACTATATATTCTCAAATATTCCCCCTATACTAGAGGGCACACCAAAAATACTTTTCCGCCGCCGCAAGCTTCTGTTCCCGTGATATCCCATCTTGGGGCCTTTTCTGGCACTTCGCTGGAGGGGGATTCAATCACGGAGGGCCTCTACACCAACCTTGCTGCCCTTCCGATGAAGCGTGAGTTGTTTACCACGGACCTAAGGGTCCATAGCTAGTAACTAGATGGCTTCTTCTCTCTCTCTTTGATCTTCAATACAATGTTCTCCTCGATGTTCTTGGAGATCTATTCGATATAATCTTCTTTTGCGATGCATTTGTTTAGATCTGATGAATTGTGGATTTATGATCAGATTATCTATCAATATTATTTGAGTCTTCTCTGAACTCTTCTATGCATGATTGAGTTAGCTTAGTAATTCTCTTCAATCTATCGATTTGGTTTGGCCAACTAGATTGGATTTTCTTGCAATGGGAGAAGTGCTTTGTGATGGGTTCAGTCTTGCAGTGTCCTCTCCCAGTGACAGAAGGGGCAACGAGGCACTTATTGTATTGTTGCCATTAAGGATAAAAAGATGGGGTTTATATCATATTGCTTGAGTTTATCCCTCTACATCATGTCATCTTGCTTAAGGGGTTACTCTGTTCTTATGAACTTAATACTCTAGATGCAGGCATGAGTCGGTCGATGTGTGGAGTAATAGTAGTAGATGCAGGCAGGAGTCGGTCTACTTGTCACAAACGTGATGCCTATATTCATGATCATTGCCTTAGATATCATCATAACTTTGCGCTTTTCTATCAATTGCTCAACAGTAATTTGTTTACCCACCGTATGCTTTATTCAAGAGAGAAGCCTCTGGTGAAACCTATGGCCCCCGGGTCTATTTTCTATCATATTATTTTCAGATCTATAAAACCAAAAAACCAAAAATACCTTGCTGCAATTTATTTGTGTTTACTTTATTTTGCTTTGTACTTATCTTTTAAACCTATCTCTATTAGATCTCACTCTTGTTCGTTACCGTGAAGGGATTGATGTCGGTGTCAAAACCGGCGGATATCGGGTAGGGGGTCCCGAACTGTGCGTCTAAGGTTGATGGTAACAGGAGACGGGGGACACAATGTTTACCCAGGTTCGGGCCCTCTCTATGGAGGTAATACCCTACTTCCTGCTTGATTGATCTTGATGAATATGAGTATTACAAGAGTTGATCTACCACGAGATCATAATGGCTAAACCCTAGAAGTCTAGCCTGTATGACTATGGTAATGAGTATATCTATCCGGACTAAGCCCTCTGGTTTATATAGACACCGGAGGGGACTAGGGTTGTACAAAGTCAGTTACAGAGAGAGGAATCATCATATTTGGTCGCCAAGCTTGCCTTCCACGCCAAGGAGAGTCCTATCCGGACACAGGAGAGAGTCTTTGGTCTTGTATCTTCACAGCCCATTAGTCCGTCCCATGTCCAACAGGCCGGACGCCCGAGGACCCCTTAGTCCAGGACTCCCTCAGTAGCCCCTGAACTAGGCTTCAATGACGAGATGTCCGGCGCGCATATTGTCTTCGGCATTGCAAGGCGGGTTCCTCCTTCCGAATACTGCACGATAGTCTTCGGACGGACTTGTCCGGATCTGCAACACAAGTACCACACATACAGCCGTAGAGAGTATAATATTTCACGAGTCCCATCCGCTGACAACTTTTTGCAAGATGACATCACACCTGCCCGGTCATTATTTCGAACCATTTTCGTCTGCCGTTCCGCGTTTCGAGATGCGGTTTCTGTTGGCACGTCTTGTCAAAGCAGAGATCGTGTCCCCTTATTGCGGGATTCTCATCAATACGGGCGTGGGTAATCCAACCGTGCCGTTTACACAGCCCTTGGGAATAGGAGAGTTTTGAGGCGAGTGGGGAGGCGTTCAATATTTACTGCCTTTATAAGGGGATAAGGATTCCTCTTCTTCACCCACGCCTTCTTTCTTCCTCTGCCCTTCCATTCTCGAGCTCCAGCACCCAAGTTCTCATCTTTTCCACTTCGAGCAAACACCCAACCATGTCCGGATCCAGAGGTCAGGGCAAGTGGATGGCCTCCTCCGTCAAGGAGAAGGACATCGCTGAGCTTCAGGAGGCCGGGTATCTGGCGAAAGAGATCACCCACCGGCTCCCGGCCAAGGGACAAGTCATCCCCACACCAAAACCCAACGAGAGGGTGGTGTTCCTCCCTCATTTCATCCGTGGGCTAGGGTTTCCACTCCACCCTTTCGTCCGCGGGCTGATGTTCTATTACGGGCTAGATTTCCATGATCTAGCCCCGAACTCCTTCCTCAACATCTCGGCATTCATTGTCGTGTGTGAGGCTTTCCTCCGCATTCAGCCCCACTTCGGACTGTGGCTCAAAATCTTTAACGTGAAGCCGAAGGTGGTGGATGGCCAACACGCGGAGTGCGGGGGAGCCATGGTGAGCAAGATGCCCAACGTCACATGGCCCCAAGGCACGTTCGTGGAGACTGTCAAGGAGTAGCAGAAGCTGTGGTTTTATATCACAGAGCCACGCGGTGCCACTTGGGCCGCCGCCCCCGAATTTAAGTCCGGGGCTCCAATGCGGCTGACCTCCTTGATGGAGAAGGGCCCAAATTGGTCTTCGTCGGATGAGCTGATGCCGCTGCAAACACGCATCCAAAGCATGGTGAACAAGAACATCAAGCTCGTCGATGTGATCCAGGTTATGTTAGTTCGCCAGATCCTCCCCTGCTAAAGCCGAACTTCCCCTCTATGGGAATTCGATCCGGAGAAGCACCAGACCTTGGTGAGGCTCTTCGGCACCACTCACGAAGACGCCTGGAAGCTGCTCTTCAAAGGCGATGAGAAGCCGCCGGCCATAGACTCGGATCATGGGCACGATCTTGCCCACCCCGCCAGCGCGGTAAGCCCTTCACATCTCAAGGCGTGCCCTCTACCTGTTTGTCCAAGGAGGGTAACTTAACTTTGCTAATTTATAGTTTCATGAATGGGCGGAGAAAGCGGAGCGAATTCACAGTTCGGCTCCGCTGCCCGAAGAGCCAGTCATCCCGCTCCTGGCGAAGATGCTGGTCCCGGCGCCCTATCAGCCGCTGGAGAAGAAGGCCAAGAAGAAGGCCAAGGGGGGCCGGGGTGGCCCCCACCGCAAGGGCACTTCGGACGTGATGTCCGAAGATAAGACTCACTCCTCCGCCGCCGAAGACGATGAAGAGGAGGAGGAGGAAAGCAATCCTCCCCCTGATGGGGGGAGGAAGAAGAGGGCGGCCTCCACAAATCTGGAGGCGGAGGCGCCCAAGAAGGGGAAAGGCTCCCTCGCGGATAAAACCGTGTGGGACGTCGACAGCAGTCCGGAGCGACCCCCGCGGAGAAAGCCCCTGGCCGCGTCGTAAGTACTGACAGACTCATACTCGCCCGTGTATCCGGCCTTTCCTCTTCATTGTATTAACATGGATAGTTATGCTATTGCAGTCCGGCCCACGACAGCTCCCTGCGAACCTTGTCGGGAGGTTCGCTGGATTCAAAGGCGATGGCCAGCGAGTCACCGCCGGCCGCTCACTCTCCCCGGCCAAGGGCGACGTCGAGTTGTCATCCCGAAGGACCCTTCCTGGCCAGGGAGAGGTTCAGGAGGTCGCCAGGGCGGCACCAGAGGGTGAGACCTCGGCCGCCGGACACATGGGGGAACAGATCCCCATGGGGACTAATGATGGGGGCCAGGTTCAATTCGGCCCCCAACCGAATACGGATCCGAAGGCCCACAAGGCTCCGGAATCCGGCAAGCAGCCTCCCTCGAAAGAAGGAGGCACGCCCATCCCGCCGGTGTCCTCTGTCCAACCAGAGGCACCGGACAATCTGCTAGAAGCACTATGAGGTGCTTCCATTGTGGATGAACACCGTATCCTTATGGGTACGGTGATTGAGAAGGTTCAGTTCGTCAAAAGCGGACTGACCGAAGCCTGCAGTGGCCTGCTGATAGGTTTTGAGGTAAGCGATGCAAAAGAGAAAAGTCCCAATATAGACAGTAGCCCCTGAGACACTGTCCGGCATTCGGAAAGAAAAGCCGGACAGAGGATCAATTAATTTTCGCATGGAACAAACTAAACGTGTCTTTATACGAATAAGCAGGCGTCGTTGTTGGCCGCGACCTCACACACTGCTGAAGTCTCCGGACTGAAGCAGAAACTGGAGCGGGCCGAGGGAGAGCTCGGTCAAGCGAGGAAGCAGTTGGAAGAGCAGCAAGGTATGCAATGACTCGCTGTATATTCGGAAAGAATAAATGGTGTGTATTGACTGTAATGTCATGATTCGTGTAGGAGCGATGACCGAGGTCGAGGCCCTGAAAAAGGCCCTGGCCGAAGCCGAGGAGAAGGCTGCCAAGGAGCAAGCCGCTCGTAAAAAGCTCAAGGCCAGGCTCAACGAGGTCCAGCAAGAGCTCCAGGACACGGTGAAAAAGTGCGATGCCTTGGAGGGCGATGTTTCGGCTCGAGAGACTGAACTCGCCAAGGCTCGCCAAAGTGCGGAAGAGGCCCGGGTTGAAGCCCAGGGTGCCCTCCAGGAGATCCAGGAGGCCAAGAAGATCACGGTGGGTGAGGCATTTAGTATGCAAAGCAAGTATGTGAAGAAGAAGTATTTCTTACTAACCCGAATTTGGAGTTCCCCAGGGGCGTTTGCGGACCTGCCGCATAGCGTGTCAGACGCTGCAGAGTTCTTCCGAGCTGAAGAAGGGAGCTCGACAGAGAAGCTGTTCTGGTCGCAGTACCTCACGCCAGAACATCCAGTGCCCTTTAGCGATCAGCTGAAACAGCTGGTCGAGCTGCATGGGATGGCCGAACTGACCATGAAGGATTTGATAATCCGGCTGTGGCCTGTCGAAGCTATACCCAGCAGCTACCTCGGCCTTGTGAAGCGGCTGGTGAATGCATGTCCTCGGCTGGACGTCGTCAAGCGGTCGGTCTGCATCGAGGGCGCGCGCATGGCCTTCGCCCGCGTCAAGGTCTGGTGGGCGAAGATGGACGCCGTCAAGCTTGTGACCGAGGGGCCGCCGGAGGGCAAGGAGCACCGCAAACCCGAGCTGTATTTTGATAGTGTCCTGGAGGGATCCCGCATTGTGGTGATGCAATGTGCGAAAGACATTATCTTTGAATGAATACATTCATGTGTGTCTCAGCCTTGTATGATCGAACAAAGTTGTCTTGTAATATAATGTTTGTTTTTATAAAAAAAAATACCTCGTGTGCGGCCATGTGTTATAAAATCTGAGGGTTGGCCAGTCATCGGCTTCTGCCCCCACGTATGTAGTACGGGGGTGTTCGGGATGGAATCTAAACACTCTTGATTCAATTGTTTGGTCCTTGAAGGAGGTGTTTAGCGCAACAAACCAGGCAATCAGACTATACGGCTTGAACACCCTCACTTAGCCATAGGAGTTTGACAATAAAAATATAGGCGCAGCCCCTAGTATCCGAACTGGGATGCTGTAAACACCTGATCGGGTAAGTACCGATCCCTCGCGTAATGCGAAAAAAATCTCCAACGATTTGAGACCTCCGAAGAGCTGACCGGCTCTCGCCGCATCATGACAGTTAGTTTTCGGCTTTCTCTACTGAGGTGCTCCATCGGGTAAACTAGGGCACAATTGCAGTAGTTCTCCCTTTACTACCTTAGCCGATATAGCGGAACGTAAGGTTGCAAGCACAGGAGCCGGGCAACCCAACTATTGACCAAAGACATGATTCGGAGCCAATGCATATAATGCTAAATTCGGGGTGCCGAACTGTACTGTAAAAAAGTGTTCGGACTTTGTTGCCGTAGTGCGGGGCGCTATGAAGCCCCTGGCAAATTGAAATGTACCATAGTGTACGGGTGCTATCTGATAAGCTTATTAATAATAAAAAAGAAGAAAACAGAAAAGGAGCAAAAGCATAAAGCAGGGGCCCTAAAATTTGGGCCGCAAACTGTTTCCATTGTAATTTGATTAATACGTCAAGCCACATTGATACAAATAGTGCGATAAGCAACAGGCTATTAAACATGCCAAAACCAAGGGAGAGCAGCGTGTGGGTCCTGAAAACAGGTAGAGTGATCGTTAAAAGAAACCACCTAGAGATTCCCTCGTGCGCCTGTGCTTCTTGCCGTCTTGGTGTATTTATCCTTTGACAGGACCAGTTATCAGACCGTCAGGGCGGGCCTATGGATAAGAAACCTGAAGAGGAGAAAAAGGAGATGGTGAAAGTATATGTGTCCGGGAGCGGTCGAGCCGTGCCATGGATCACAAGGTAGGTATGCCTCCATCTATGCCCATGGTATTTTGAGTGCGTAGTTATGTACGCGCAGTATGAATGCCGTCACTTGATTGGGGCTGGGACGGAGGCCGAATTGCTAGTCGAGCTCTTGACGAGCCGAGCTGTCCTACTGCAGAATAGTTCAGACCCTCTTAGTAGTGTCCGGGAGCTCGGCTGCCGAATTAAGGTTCTGCTTGAAAAGGCCGCTCTGTACTTCTGCTGCTAGGGCAGTGGTGTGCTCCTCGGTACGGAGGGAGCGTTCCGTGTTTCCATTGACTGTTATGACGCCGCGTGGACCGGGCATCTTGAGCTTGAGATAAGCATAGTGTGGCACCGTGTTGAACCGAGCAAATGCGGTTCGTCCAAGCAGTGCTTGGTAACCGCTGCGAAAAGGGACGATATCAAAGATCAACTCTTCGCTTCGGAAGTTGTCCGGAGATCCGAAGACAACCTCTAGCATAATTGAGCCCGTGCAGCGGGCCTCTACACCTGGTATGACTCCTTTGAAGGTAGTCCTTGTGGGCTTGATCTGTGATGGGTTAATGCCCATTTTGCACGCTGTATCCTGATAGAGCAGGTTCAGGCTGCTGCCGCCGTCCATAAGGACTCGCGTCAGGTGGAATCCGTCAATTATTGGGTCAAGGACCAATGCGGCTGAACCGCCATGACGGATACTGGTCGGATGATCCCGTCGATCAAAAGTGATCGGGCATGACGACCATGGATTAAATTTTGGGGCGACTGGCTCTATCGCATAGACGTCCCTGAGCGCGCGCTTGTGCTCCCTTTTGGGGATGTGTGTAGCATATATCATGTTCACCGTTTTGACCTGGGGGGAAACTTCTTTTGTCCCCCTGTGTTCGGTTGCTGGGGCTCCTCGTCATCGTCCTCGCTTTGCGATCCCTTTTCTTTGTTCTCGGCATTTAACTTGCCGGCCTGTTTAAAGACCCAACAATCTCTGTTGGTATGATTGGCTGGTTTATCAGGGGTGCCATGGATTTGGCATGGACGATCGAGTATGCGGTCCAAGCTGGATGGTCCCTGATTGTTTCTTTTATATGGCTTCTTCCGCTGACCGGACTTGGAACCACTGAATCCGGCATTGACTGTCGTGTCATCGGTGTTGTCACCATTACTTCGGCGTTTGTGTCTGCTACGTCGGAGCTTGCCGTTGCTATTTTTGACCTCGGAGGTGCCCGTGTCACTTGCTGTATTTTTGCTACGGGCCAGCCAACTATCCTCTCCCGCACAAAAGCGGGTCATGAGTGCCGTGAGGGCTGCCATGGACTTCGGCTTTTCCTGGCTGAGGTGGCGGGCGAGCCGTTCGTCACGGATGCTACGTTTAAAGGCCGCTAGGGCTTCGGCATTCGGACAGTCGACGATCTGGTTCTTTTTAGTTAGGAACCTAGTCCAAAATTTCCTGGCTGACTCTCCAGGCTGTTGGACTATGTGACTTAAGTCATCGGCATCTGGTGGCCGGACGTATGTACCTTGGAAGTTGTCAAGGAAAGCTTCTTCCAAGTCCTCCCAGCTGCCAATAGAATTTTCAGGCAGACTGTTTAGCCAGTGCCGAGCTGGCCCTTTGAGTTTTAGTGGGAGGTATTTGATGGCGTGAAGATCATCCCCACGGGCCATGTGGATGTGGAGAATAAAATCCTCGATCCATACCGCGGGATCGGTTGTTCCATCGTATGATTCAATGTTTACGGGTTTGAACCCTTCTGGGAATTCATGATCCATTACTTCGTCAGTGAAGCAAAGAGGGTGTGCGGCGCCTCTATATCGGGCCGCATCGCGACGTAGCTCCGATAGAGTCCGTCTGTGGTTTTCGGCCCGGGCGTGACTAGGTTTGTCACGTCCGAATAGACAGCCGTCCTCGCGTGTCAAGGCACGTCCTCGTGATCTGTCGATCGATCTTGTATGTCCTGCTCTACTGTCTAGGTCTTGGCGAAGGTCATATGTATAACCTCGAGTTGTCTTATCCCTACCTTTGCGGTGAGGTGGGACAGTCTGGTTTTCAGCTCGAGTTGCCGTTTTATCCCGACCGCGCGGTGGTCGGTCAACCGCATTGCGCGATGCTGGTGTGGGCTCTAACGCCTCATCATCGAACTGAGGTAGCAATTTGCGCTTCGGGTAACTTTTGGCTGGGCATTTAAGGCCGTATTCCTCGGCTGCCAGGACATCGGTCCATCTGTCATTGAGCAGGGTTTGATCAGCTTGAAGCTGCTGCTGCTTCTTTTTCAGGCTCCTCGCAGTGGCTATTAGCTGAAGCTTAAAGCGCTCCTGCTCGAGAGGTTCCTCAGGCACGATGAAATCTTCGTTGCCAAGGCTCACCTCCTCCTCGGAGAGCGGATGATAGCTTCCGTCCTCCGAGTCTTCTTCTATGGCCTGTTCATCAGGGCTGGCTTGCCCATCTTCCCGATTGTCTTGTTTGGCAGTTTGTTCGTCGGGGTCTTCTGTGTGTTTGGCACCATCCGGAGTGTTATCGTCTCCTGTGCCGATGTTGCTGTCCTTGCTGCGGTGCGATTTAGAGCGGCGCCGCTGACGACGGCGCTTTGGTTGTGTCTTAGGAGGGTCATCCTTCGCTGGGTTCTCCTTGTCGTCGCCGCTATTATCTTTTGGTGCATCCACCATGTATACGTCATATGAGGAAGTGGCCCTCCATCGTCCGGTGAACGGCGGGTTTTGGGCCTCCTCTTCTCCGGCATCGTCGTCCATACCGTCGATGTCTTCGGAGTCATAGTCAAGCGTGTCAGTTAGGGGGTCCTGAACTGTGCGTCTAAGGTTGATGGTAACAGGAGACAGGGGACACAATGTTTACCCAGGTTCGGGCCCTCTCTATGGAGGTAATACCCTACTTCCTGCTTGATTGATCTTGATGAATATGAGTATTACAAGAGTTGATCTACCACGAGATCGTAATGGCTAAACCCTAGAAGTCTAGCCTGTATGACTATGGTAATGAGTATATCTATCCGGACTAAGCCCTCCGGTTTATATAGACACCGGAGGGGACTAGGGTTGTACAAAGTCGGTTACAGAGAGAGGAATCTTCATATTTGGTCGCCAAGCTTGCCTTCCATGCCAAGGAGAGTCCTATCCGGACACAGGAGAGAGTCTTTGGTCTTGTATCTTCACAGCCCATTAGTCCGGCCCATGTCCAACAGGCCGGACGCCCGAGGACCCCTTAGTCCAGGACTCCCTCAATTGACAACCCCTTTTTCGCGTTGTGTGTGATGTCTACTACGCAACTTTATTCTTGTAGACACGTGTTGGGCCTCCAAGCGCAGAGTTTTGTAGGACAGTAGCAATTTTCCCTCAAGTGGATGACCTAAGGTTTATCAATCCGTGGGAGGTGTAGGATGAAGATAGTCTCTCTCAAACAACCCTGCAACCAAATAATAAAAAGTCTCTTGTGTCCCCAACACACCAAATACAATGGTAATTTGTATAGGTGCACTAGTTCGGCAAAGAGATGGTGATACAAGTGTAATATGGATGGTAGATATTGATTTTTGTAATAAGAACAATAAAAACAGCAAGGTAGCAAGTAACAAAAGTGAGCAAAAATGGTATTGTAATGCTTGAAAATGAGGCCTAGGGTTTGTACTTTCACTAGTGCAATCTCTCAACAATGCTAATATAATTGGATCATATAACCATTCCTCAAAGTGCGATGAAGAATCACTCCAAAGTTCCTATCTAGCGGAGAACATAAGACGGAATTGTTTGTAGGGTATGAAACCACCTCAAAGCTATTCTTTCCGATCGATCTAACCAAGAGTTCGTACTAAAATAACACCAAAGCAAATTTAGATTCATAATATTCAATCCAACACAAAGAACTTCAAAGAGTGCCCCAAGATTTCTACCGGAGAAACAAAGACAAGAACGTGCATCAACCCCTATGCATAGATTACCCCAATGTCACCTCGGGAATCCGCGAGTTGAGTGCCAAAACATATATCAAGTGAATCAATATAATACCCCATCGTCACCACGAGTATTTGTATGCAAGACATATATCAAGTGTTCTCAAATCCATAAAAGTATTCAATCCGATAACAACGAAATCTCAAGGGAAAACTCAATTCATCACAACAAGATAAAGAGGGGAAAACACCATATGACCCGACTATATTAACAAAGCCCGCGATACATCAAGATCGTGACATCTCAAGAACACGAGAGAGAGATATTAAACACATAGCTACTGGTACAAACCCTCAGCCCCGAGGGTGGACTACTCCCTCCTCATCGTAGTGGCCGTCGGGATGATGAAGATGGCCACCGGAGATGATTCCCCCTCTGGCAGGGTGCCGAAACGGGGTCTAGATTGGTTTTCGATGGCTACAGAGGCCAGCGGCAGCGGAACTTCTGATCTAGGGTTATTTCTGTTGGTTTCTCTATTTATAGGATTTTTTGGCATCAGTTTCATGCGAAGATGGGCCTCGAGGTGAGCACAACCCACCGGGGCGAGCCTGGCCCACCAGGCGCCCCCTGGTGGGTTGTGCCCTCCTTGTGGCTCTTCTGGCCCTCCCACGAAGCTTCGGGGGTCTCTTTTGTTCCAAAAAAAATCATCAAAAAGTTTCAGCTCATTTGGAGAACTTTCATTTCTGCACAAAAAACAACACCACGGTAGTTCTGCTGAAAACAGCGTCAGTCCGGGTTAGTTCCATGCAAATCATACCAAAACCATATAAAATTGTTGTAAACATGGCATGAATACTTCATAAATTATAGATACGTTGGAGACGTATCAGCATCCCCAAGCTTAATTCCTACTCGTCCTCGAGTAGGTAAATGATAAAAGAAATAATTTATGAAGTGTGAATGCTAGCAAAGTGCATAAGTTTGATCAATGATAATTTCAATCACTTTTCCTAGCATCATAACAGCAATTCTTTCTCATAAAACTTTCATGTTAAAGTAGCAACCAATTCACATGTTAAGGTTCAAACAATGAAATCTCTTGAAACTGAACTACCTATATTCTTGGTCACCAAACAATTGCAATTCAACTTATTCAACAGAGTCTAAGTAAGAGCTCCACATACTCAACCATCATATAGTCTTCTATGATTGCTAACACTCACCGCATACACATGAGCAAAACGTTTCAACCGGACACATAGAAAGATAGGGGCTTATAATTTCGCCTCCCAACGTATTCACCTCAAGGGTGCGTCAACAATAATAACTCATGCTACCCATATCAACCTGGATATATGTGCCTAGATCTTTCCTCACCACATGATGCTTGCCAAAAGAGAAAAATAAAAAGGAATAGAGAGAAAAACTTTGACTCTTGCGTGAAAGTAAATACATAAAAGTAAAAGGTAGGCCCTTCGCAGAGGGAAGCAGAGGTTGACATGCGCTTATTTGTTTGTATGCTCAACACCTTAGTGCAAAAGAACGTCACGTTATGTTGCCCCTTGTGATGGCAACCTTTATTATGCAGTCTGACGCTTTTATTGCTTTACCATCACAAGTTCATACAACGCTTAATTTTCTCTTACACTAAATGATCTCACACTTTTAGAAGCAATTTTTATTGCCTTTTTGCACCGATGACAACTTACTTGAAGGATCTTGCTCAATCCTTAGGTAGGTATGGTGGACTCTTGAAAATAAGATTTGTGTTTAACGGCTTTTGGATGCACAAGTAGTATCTCTACTTGGTGCGGAATTTTTGGCTAGCAAAGATGGGGGGCAAGCACCACATGTTGAAGGATCTATGACAATATAAATTCTATGTGAATGTGAACAAACATAAATCTTTACGTTGTCTTCCTTGTCCAACGTCAACAATTTTTGCTTATAATATTCTGATGGGGGCTCACAATCACAAAAGATTTCCAGGATAGTATATTTGCATGTGAAAGTTCTCTTCCTTCTACTAATCATTCATGAATTGCTTGTATGACCAATATTGTGAGTGTCAAGCCTCAAAAGATTTCACTTTCTAAACCCAATGTGAAGCTACCACTAGGCATGATATGAACATATAATTTCAACTTCATGACATTCAATTTATTCAAGAATTTACTCATAGGATACAAGTGAAGCACAATAGTAAATGACAAGCTACTCCAAAAAGATATAAGTGAAGATCAAGCGAGTAGTTAAGTAAATAGGTAGCTATGTGAGGACTCTCTCTTATTCAAAAACTTTCAGATCTAAGCATTTTATTAAAACAGCAAGAAAAACAAAATAAAATGACATTCCAAGAATAGCACACATCGTGTGAAGAAGCAAAAACTTAGGCTCAACCGATACTAACCGATAATTGTTGATGAAGAAAGGTGGGATGCCTACCGGGGCATCCCCAAGCTTAGATGCTTGAGACTTCTTGGAATATTATCTTGGGATGCCTTGGGCATCCCCAAGCTTGAGCTTTTGTGTGTCCTTAATTCTTTTTATATCACTGTTTCCCTAAATCTTAAAAACTTCATCCACACAAAACTCAACAAGAACTCGTGAGATAAGTTAGTATAAACCAATGCAAAAACCTTATCATTCTCTACTGTAGCAAATCACTAAAATTATTATTCAACATTGCATACTAAATGCCTCTGCATATTTAATACTCCTATCCTCAAATAGAATCATTAAACAAGCAAACATATGCAAACAATGCAAACATAACAGCAATCTGCCAAAAAAGTACAGTCTGTAAAGAATGCAAGAAAATTCATACTTATGTAAATCCAAAAATTCTGAAAAATTACCACACTGTAGAAAATTTATCATAGCATATTGTGTAAAAATTTCAAGATTTTATAAAGTTCTAACTTTCCAGAAGAATTCATACAATGACAGCAAACTTTCTGTTTTTAAACAGCAACATGTAGACTTACAAAATAAGCATGGTAAAGGCTATCCTTGACATTTTCATTGAAATCCAAGATGCAAAACTTTATTCTAAATAACAGCAAGCAAATCCTAGCAAAATAAAATGATGCTCCAAGCAAAACTCATATCATGTGACGAATAAAAATATAGCCTCAAGTAAGGTTACCGATAATGTTGGAGACGAAAGAGGGGATGCCTTCCGGCCCAAGCTTAGTTGCTTGGATCTTCCTTGGATATTAACTTGAGGTGCCTTGGGCATCCCCAAGCTTAGGGTCTTGTCACTCCTTATTCTCCTCATATCGATATCTCACCCAAAACTTGAAAACTTCAATCACACAAAACTTAACGGAACTTCGTGAGATAGGTTAGTATGGTAAAGACAAATCATTCACTTTGGTACTGTCAAGATAAGATTCATAATTGTTCTCACACAATGACTACTATACCTTATCATTTCCACAATTTATATTACTTAATATAAGCTATGGAAATACTAAAACAAGCAAACTATGCAATGAAAACAGAATCTGTCAAAAATAGAATAGTCTGTAATGATTTGCAGAATAACCATACTTATGCTACTCCAAATTTTTTGAAAACATAGGAAAACGTACAAAATTTGTATATAAATCATCTGTAAAAAATTCAAAATTTTATCACGTTCTAGTGAATTTAAACAATTCTGTTTCTGGTAGCAAAAGTTTCTATTTTTGCATAGATTCAAGTCAACTATCATCCACACTATCCCAAAGGCTTTACTTGGCACTTTATTGAAACAAAAGCAATAAAACATGATTACTACAGTAGCATAATCATATGAACACACAAAAACAATAGGTAAAAGTGTTGGGTTGTCTCCCAACAAGCGCTTTTCTTTTATGCCTTTTAGCTAGGCATGATGATTTCAATGATGCTCACATAAAAGATAAGAATTGAAACATAACGGGAGCATCATGAAGCATATGACTAGCACATTTAAGCCTAACCCACTTCCTATGCATAGGTATTTTGTGAGCAAACAACTTATGGGAACAAGAATCAACTAGCATAGGAAGGCAAAACATGCATAACTTCAAAATTTTCAACACATAGAGAGGAAACTTGATATTATTGCAATTCCTGCAAGCATAAGTTCCTCCTTCATAATAATTTTCAGTAGCATCATGAAGAAATTCAACAATATAACAATAACATAAAGCATTCTCTTCATGATCCACAAGCATAGAAAACTTATTACTCTCCACATAAGCAAATTTCTTCTCATCAATAGTAGTGGGAGCAAACTCAACAAAATAACTATCATGAGAGTGAAAATTAAAATCATGATGACAAGTTTCATGGTTATCATTATTCTTTATAGCATACATGTCATCACAATAATCATCATAGATAGCAACTTTGTTATCACAGTCAATTGAAGCCTCATCCAAAATGGTGGATTCATCACTAAATGAAGTCATGACCTCTCCAAATCCACTTTCACCATTATAATCATCATAAAATAGGAGGCATGCAATCATTATAACAAATTTTCACATCAAATCTTGGGGGACTAAAAATATTATCTTCATCAAGTATAGCATCCCCGAGCTTATGGCTTTGCATATCATTAGCATCATGGATATTCAAAGAATTCATACTAACAACATTGCAATCATGCTCATCATTCAAATATTTTGTGGCAAACATTTTATTAACTTCTTATTCTAATAATTGAGCACAATTTTCCAATCCATCATTTTCAAGAAAGATATTATAAAGATGACCAATAATATGATTCAACCTCAATTCCATTTTTTATGTTATTTTCTTTTATAAACCAAACTAGTGATAAAACAAAAAACTAAAAGATTCAACTGCAAGATCTAAAGATATACCTTCATGCACTCACCTCCCCGGCAACAGCGCCATAAAAGAGCTTCGTTGATGGGGTGTGAGTGTCGCTTACCTAACCTCCCCGGCTATGGCGCCAGAAAAGATCTTGATGTCTACTAGGCAACTTTATTCTTGTAGAAATGTGTTGGGCCTCCAAGCGCAGAGTTTTGTAGGACAGTAGCAATTTTCCCTCAAGTGGATGACCTAAGGTTTATCAATCCGTGGGAGGCGTAGGATGAAGATAGTCTCTCTCAAACAACCCTGCAACCAAATAATAAAATATCTCTTGTGTCCCCAACACAACAAATACAATGGTAATTTGTATAGCTGCACTAGTTCGGTGAAGAGATGGTGATACAAGTGTAATATGAATGGTAGATATTGATTTTTGTAATAAGAACAATAAAAAACAGCAAGGTAGCAAGTAACAAAAGTGAGCACAAATGGTATTGCAATGCTTGAAAATGAGGCCTATGGTCCGTACTTTCACTAGTGCAATCTCTCAACAATGCTAATATAATTGGATCATATAATCATCCCTCAAAGTGCGATGAAGAATCACTCCAAAGTTCCTATCTAGCGGAGAACATAAGACGGAATTGTTTGTAGGGTACGAAACCACCTCAAAGCTATTCTTTCCGATCGATCTAACCAAGAGTTCGTACTAAAATAACACCAAAGCAAATTCAGATTCATAATATTCAGTCCAACACAAAGAACTTCAAAGAGTGCCCCAAGATTTCTATCGGAGAAACAAAGACAAGAACGTGCATCAACCCCTATGCATAGATTACCCCAATGTCACCTCGGGAATCCGCGAGTTGAGTGCCAAAACATATATCAAGTGAATCAATATAATACCCCATTGTCACCACGAGTATTCGTATGCAAGACATATATCAAGTGTTCTCAAATCCATAAAAGCATTCAATCTAATAACAACGAAATCTCAAAGGTTCAATTCATCACAACAAGATAGAGAGGGGAAAACACCATATGATCCGACTATATTAACAAAGCCCGCGATACATCAAGATCGTGACATCTCAAGAACACGAGAGAGAGAGAGAGAGATTAAACACATAGCTATTGGTACAAACCCTTAGCCCCGAGGGTGGACTACTCCCTCCTCATCGTGGTGGCCGCCGGGATGATGAAGATGGCCACCGGAGATGATTCCCCCCTCTGGCAGGGTGCCAGAATGGGGTCTAGATTGGTTTTCGGTGGCTACAGTGTCCTGCGGCGGTGGAACTTCTGATCTAGGGTTATTTCTGATGGTTTCTCTATTTATAGGATTTTTTGGCGTCGGTTTTCACACGAAGATGGGCCTTGAGGTGAGCACAACCCACCGGGGCAGGCCTGGCCCTCCAGGCATGGGTTGTGACCTCCTTGTGGCTCTTCTGGCCCTCCCATGAAGCTTCGGGGGTCTCTTTTGTTCCAAAAAAAATCATCAAAAAGTTTGAGCTCATTTGGAGAACTTCCATTTCTGCACAAAAAACAACACCACGGTAGTTCTGCTGAAAACAGCGTCAGTCCGGGTTAGTTCCATGCAAATCATACCAAAACCATATAAAATTGTTGTAAACATGGCATGAATACTTCATAAATTATAGATACGTTGGAGACTTATCAGTGTGCAAGTGTTTGTTAGTTTGTGCAGGTGCATATATTGGGGACTTGCTTGTGCCTCCTACTGGATTGATACCTTGGTTCTTAACTGAGGGAAATACTTATGTCTACTTTGCTCCATCACCCTTTCCTCTTCAAGGGAGAAATCAATGCAAGCTGAAGAAGTAGCAGGAAGAATTTCCGGCGCTGTTGCCGGGGAGGTTCTACATCAAGCCTACCAAGTACCTATCATAAAATCTCATCTCTTGCACTTACATTATTTTCCATTTGCCTCTTGTTTTCCTCTCACTACTACAGGATGCTGCTAATGCGACACTACGATGAGAGACCCTTCGACGAAACTGTGTGCGATGCCATAATCGCAAACGGTGGTGTAAAAAACCGTCAAAAAAGGTGAAAACGTTTGCGATGGAGGATGCATCAAACACGATTCAGATTTTAGTTGTGTGTGCGATGCAGGGCATACGGTTCAGTTCAATTAAATGTTTGCGATGAGGAGGAACAAAAGAAATGGGCAGTCAGATTAAGGTGTGTGCGATGTACAGCATACGGTTCTCCCGGATGAACTATTTGTGATTAGGCAACACAAAAGAAACAATTAGCCAGATCAAAGGTGTGTGCGATATACGGCATGCGGTTCACTCGGATGAACTGTTTGTCTTGAGACAAGAGAACAGAAATGGTTCAATATAACAAGATGTGTGTGATACGCGGGAAACAGGTCTGTAATCGGAAATGTGTGCGAAGACCGATAATAACACAGACGGTTGCTGCTAATAAGACGTGTGTGTTGTGCGATGGGATTGCATACAAAACAACAACATATATATATATATACACACACACCCACACTTATAAGGACATGGTTGCATAACCAAATTAAACATCCACTTACATAGGTGGCTACTACAACCATGGCATTTGCAAACACCAAAGTAAACAATTACATACTACACACATGACATTTCCACACACCAATAAAGTAAACTATATATTACATGCATGATTAACTAGAATAAGTGATCATCTGATCATCATCTACTTCTTGTGACGCTTGCTCTGCTTGTGGCTCGATCCGGGCTCGTCGATTTGGGTAACGAGGCACTTCCTCATGTCAACGATCCGCCTGTGCATCTCGTAGCATGTGTACACGCTCTTAGCCGTGAACCTGAGGTGAGGTTCATCCAGTTGCCGCATCCAGGCCTTGTGCCAGGATAGGGGACTTGTTCTCTGGGCATCCTACTTCATCTTTTCATAGTAGGGGTCGATGATGGCCGAGGCGAGTTGGACCAGGGAGTCCTTCTTCGTGCTGCCCCAGACCCTGTAGTGGTCATGGATTTTGAAAAGGTTCTTGCAGGCCAAGCCCGTAACACTGAGCGCGTTTACATTGTCGGTGGTTTCCACCGTGGCGAACTTGTAGTCAGTGCTGTTGATAAACCTGTTGAAACGGTCGCAAGGCTCTGTGGCCATGCAGTAGTGGTAGATGAGGACATGATGGCGCACGCACAACAGGGCGACGACAACCTTCTGATCTATGCCGAGACGACTGGCGGTGTAATGGAGGTCGATGCCGACCACCTTGTACTTTTCTCGAGCAAGCAACTTGTCGGTGGAAAACGACACCTATGGGATCACTGGAATCCCTTCTACGGTTGGCGGGCGTGGGGTTGTGCAAAGAGCGGGTCTAGAAGCCAGCACGAGGATCGTTTACCCAGGTTCGGGCCGCGAGGATGCATAATACCCTAGTCCTGCTTTAGTGTATATTTGAGTGTTCTTGAGCTCTTGAACTAGCTACGGTGCGTCCCCAGTCCAAAAGATCCGAATCCTCCTCCAGTACGCCTCGGGCCTCCTTTTATAGTCAAAAGGGGCTGCCACAGTGGCATACAGGAGGTGGAAAGGTATACAGTGTACGAGCTTATCGCCTGTCATTACAGGACAAGGCGCATTAAATGCGCTACTTAGGTGTCCTCTCGCTTTATTGGGGACGAAACGAGGCCCGTCCCGTCCGTCGCCGCTCCGTTTTGCCCCGACACGCGTCCAGGCCAACGGAGCATGCAGTGCCATGTAGGCTGGCAGGCTGCTGAGTCGTGGTGGTGGTAGGGTCTTCACGAAGATCTGCATGCCACCACGTAGGTGCTTGACTAGTTGGATTAGTACCCACGTACCGCCACGTGGGTACTTGCTTTAGTTGGTGGGTCAGCCGCTGAGCTAGGGCGGTGATGGGGCGGCAAGGCCTTGCCGCGGTCTTGTGTATATTCCCGGCCAGGGTCTTGCCGGGGCCTTGCGAGTGCCCTCGGCAAGAGCCTTGCCGAGGACTTGCGGGTGTCTTCGGCAAGGAGCCTTGTCGGGGCCTTGTGGGCATCCTCGTCAAGGAGCCTTGCGGTTGTCTTGTCTTCTGGTTCTCATCTAGGCTTCGCAGGCCTTTTGTCTTCACAAAGATCTGCATGCCTCCATGCAGGCTCTTCCCGAGCTTTGGTTCCAATGTTGTTGATGGTGTTGGAACTCTCAAGCTCAAGGGTGGCTGTGATGTTGGCGTTGGGTGAGCTGCCCCGGCAAGGCTCTTGCCGGGGCTGCGTAGGCCACTCCGGCAAGGGTCTTGCCGGGGAGAAGCCCGTTTTGCTGCTCTGTCTTCTGCGCCCCTGGTTGGAGCCCTGCTCTGGTATTCTTGTGCCTTTGCTTCCCTCTTCTGCCCTGCTAAGTGTGGTCGCAGGTGCGGCTCTGACTGCCCATGTACAAGTAAAGGGGTACCAAGAGAGCCCCTACTTCTGTACAGGGGGGGGGGGGGGGGGGGGGGGGGGGGGGGGGGGGGGGGGGGGGGGGGGGGGGGGGGGGGGGGGGGGGGGGGGGGGGGGGGGGGGGGGGGGGGGGGGGGGGGGGGGGGGGGGGGGGGGGGGGGGGGGGGGGGGGGGGGGGGGGGGGGGGGGGGGGGGGGGGGGGGGGGGGGGGGGGGGGGGGGGGGGGGGGGGGGGGGGGGGGGGGGGGGGGGGGGGGGGGGGGGGGGGGGGGGGGGGGGGGGGGGGGGGGGGGGGGGGGGGGGGGGGGGGGGGGGGGGGGGGGGGGGGGGGGGGGGGGGGGGGGGGGGGGGGGGGGGGGGGGGGGGGGGGGGGGGGGGGGGGGGGGGGGGGGGGGGGGGGGGGGGGGGGGGGGGGGGGGGGGGGGGGGGGGGGGGGGGGGGGGGGGGGGGGGGGGGGGGGGGGGGGGGGGGGGGGGGGGGGGGGGGGGGGGGGGGGGGGGGGGGGGGGGGGGGGGGGGGGGGGGGGGGGGGGGGGGGGGGGGGGGGGGGGGGGGGGGGGGGGGGGGGGGGGGGGGGGGGGGGGGGGGGGGGGGGGGGGGGGGGGGGGGGGGGGGGGGGGGGGGGGGGGGGGGGGGGGGGGGGGGGGGGGGGGGGGGGGGGGGGGGGGGGGGGGGGGGGGGGGGGGGGGGGGGGGGGGGGGGGGGGGGGGGGGGGGGGGGGGGGGGGGGGGGGGGGGGGGGGGGGGGGGGGGGGGGGGGGGGGGGGGGGGGGGGGGGGGGGGGGGGGGGGGGGGGGGGGGGGGGGGGGGGGGGGGGGGGGGGGGGGGGGGGGGGGGGGGGGGGGGGGGGGGGGGGGGGGGGGGGGGGGGGGGGGGGGGGGGGGGGGGGGGGGGGGGGGGGGGGGGGGGGGGGGGGGGGGGGGGGGGGGGGGGGGGGGGGGGGGGGGGGGGGGGGGGGGGGGGGGGGGGGGGGGGGGGGGGGGGGGGGGGGGGGGGGGGGGGGGGGGGGGGGGGGGGGGGGGGGGGGGGGGGGGGGGGGGGGGGGGGGGGGGGGGGGGGGGGGGGGGGGGGGGGGGGGGGGGGGGGGGGGGGGGGGGGGGGGGGGGGGGGGGGGGGGGGGGGGGGGGGGGGGGGGGGGGGGGGGGGGGGGGGGGGGGGGGGGGGGGGGGGGGGGGGGGGGGGGGGGGGGGGGGGGGGGGGGGGGGGGGGGGGGGGGGGGGGGGGGGGGGGGGGGGGGGGGGGGGGGGGGGGGGGGGGGGGGGGGGGGGGGGGGGGGGGGGGGGGGGGGGGGGGGGGGGGGGGGGGGGGGGGGGGGGGGGGGGGGGGGGGGGGGGGGGGGGGGGGGGGGGGGGGGGGGGGGGGGGGGGGGGGGGGGGGGGGGGGGGGGGGGGGGGGGGGGGGGGGGGGGGGGGGGGGGGGGGGGGGGGGGGGGGGGGGGGGGGGGGGGGGGGGGGGGGGGGGGGGGGGGGGGGGGGGGGGGGGGGGGGGGGGGGGGGGGGGGGGGGGGGGGGGGGGGGGGGGGGGGGGGGGGGGGGGGGGGGGGGGGGGGGGGGGGGGGGGGGGGGGGGGGGGGGGGGGGGGGGGGGGGGGGGGGGGGGGGGGGGGGGGGGGGGGGGGGGGGGGGGGGGGGGGGGGGGGGGGGGGGGGGGGGGGGGGGGGGGGGGGGGGGGGGGGGGGGGGGGGGGGGGGGGGGGGGGGGGGGGGGGGGGGGGGGGGGGGGGGGGGGGGGGGGGGGGGGGGGGGGGGGGGGGGGGGGGGGGGGGGGGGGGGGGGGGGGGGGGGGGGGGGGGGGGGGGGGGGGGGGGGGGGGGGGGGGGGGGGGGGGGGGGGGGGGGGGGGGGGGGGGGGGGGGGGGGGGGGGGGGGGGGGGGGGGGGGGGGGGGGGGGGGGGGGGGGGGGGGGGGGGGGGGGGGGGGGGGGGGGGGGGGGGGGGGGGGGGGGGGGGGGGGGGGGGGGGGGGGGGGGGGGGGGGGGGGGGGGGGGGGGGGGGGGGGGGGGGGGGGGGGGGGGGGGGGGGGGGGGGGGGGGGGGGGGGGGGGGGGGGGGGGGGGGGGGGGGGGGGGGGGGGGGGGGGGGGGGGGGGGGGGGGGGGGGGGGGGGGGGGGGGGGGGGGGGGGGGGGGGGGGGGGGGGGGGGGGGGGGGGGGGGGGGGGGGGGGGGGGGGGGGGGGGGGGGGGGGGGGGGGGGGGGGGGGGGGGGGGGGGGGGATTTCGGCTTTCGCACCATATGATCCCTGCTCATCTGCCCACAACAAAACGGATTTTTTTTTATTTTCACTTGCGGTGTTCTGTTATTTTCCACAAAGAGCATTACAAGCATCACAAATTCGACAAGCATGGGCTGAAGTGTTATAACTAGAAGTAAATAAAATTAATAATGGTGATGTAAAGATTTGTTCTATGCCCTCAAGAACTTATTTTCTGAAGCAGACAAGAGATGACTCCTAAAAAAATCTGATTACCTTTTTCCTGAGTTTCCATTTTTTTTATCAATAGTAAGATGTTTTAAATCTTGTAGTCTCAACTAATGCTGGTTTCAAGATGTGATATGAACCGTTAATGAAGCTGCAACAATATGGAGTAAAATAGATTTACTAGTTTCAGTCAAGCTAAACCTAAAAAAGGAAGGCCAATTATTTACCGGAGTTACAAATTCAGCGTGACGCCTTGCTTTGCCGTTGGCTTGGAGGCGTCCCATCCCATCCTTGTTTATTCCTTATATTCCACTCCTCTTTGTTTCCTTGAGCTCCTCCCCCTTGGCCTTTTCCTCTTCATCATCCTGCAGCAAAGCAACAGAATTTGAGATGCATCCGACTTTCACAAATAACAAAGTATCTTTGGAACTTCATATAATATTTCTTCTTTCGATGTAGTAGAGTCCAACCTTCTGCAAGTAGAGTCGGGCATAATTACTTCATTCATATAGTTAGGTTTGCATAATTACTTTCTTCCTTGTAGTACAGTTGGGCACCTTAAGATCGAACACCTGCAAGTTTCAGTGATGAGGTAACAAAAAATAGTTAATTATAATAGTATCGCTTATTATGGGGATTATAACCGTATTGTTGCAAGCAGGAGTGTTGGACTAATTGAAGTTTCAGTCAACGGATTTATACATATATTATTCAGCCCATGTATTGGTAATAGCATTAGACTTCATATACCAAGTATGCATCAGCTTTGTTGACTTGTCAGTCCATTCGGGGGGGGGGGGGGGGGGGGGGGGGGGGGGGGGGGGGGGGGGGGGGGGGGGGGGGGGGGGGGGGGGGGGGGGGGGGGGGGGGGGGGGGGGGGGGGGGGGGGGGGGGGGGGGGGGGGGGGGGGGGGGGGGGGGGGGGGGGGGGGGGGGGGGGGGGGGGGGGGGGGGGGGGGGGGGGGGGGGGGGGGGGGGGGGGGGGGGGGGGGGGGGGGGGGGGGGGGGGGGGGGGGGGGGGGGGGGGGGGGGGGGGGGGGGGGGGGGGGGGGGGGGGGGGGGGGGGGGGGGGGGGGGGGGGGGGGGGGGGGGGGGGGGGGGGGGGGGGGGGGGGGGGGGGGGGGGGGGGGGGGGGGGGGGGGGGGGGGGGGGGGGGGGGGGGGGGGGGGGGGGGGGGGGGGGGGGGGGGGGGGGGGGGGGGGGGGGGGGGGGGGGGGGGGGGGGGGGGGGGGGGGGGGGGGGGGGGGGGGGGGGGGGGGGGGGGGGGGGGGGGGGGGGGGGGGGGGGGGGGGGGGGGGGGGGGGGGGGGGGGGGGGGGGGGGGGGGGGGGGGGGGGGGGGGGGGGGGGGGGGGGGGGGGGGGGGGGGGGGGGGGGGGGGGGGGGGGGGGGGGGGGGGGGGGGGGGGGGGGGGGGGGGGGGGGGGGGGGGGGGGGGGGGGGGGGGGGGGGGGGGGGGGGGGGGGGGGGGGGGGGGGGGGGGGGGGGGGGGGGGGGGGGGGGGGGGGGGGGGGGGGGGGGGGGGGGGGGGGGGGGGGGGGGGGGGGGGGGGGGGGGGGGGGGGGGGGGGGGGGGGGGGGGGGGGGGGGGGGGGGGGGGGGGGGGGGGGGGGGGGGGGGGGGGGGGGGGGGGGGGGGGGGGGGGGGGGGGGGGGGGGGGGGGGGGGGGGGGGGGGGGGGGGGGGGGGGGGGGGGGGGGGGGGGGGGGGGGGGGGGGGGGGGGGGGGGGGGGGGGGGGGGGGGGGGGGGGGGGGGGGGGGGGGGGGGGGGGGGGGGGGGGGGGGGGGGGGGGGGGGGGGGGGGGGGGGGGGGGGGGGGGGGGGGGGGGGGGGGGGGGGGGGGGGGGGGGGGGGGGGGGGGGGGGGGGGGGGGGGGGGGGGGGGGGGGGGGGGGGGGGGGGGGGGGGGGGGGGGGGGGGGGGGGGGGGGGGGGGGGGGGGGGGGGGGGGGGGGGGGGGGGGGGGGGGGGGGGGGGGGGGGGGGGGGGGGGGGGGGGGGGGGGGGGGGGGGGGGGGGGGGGGGGGGGGGGGGGGGGGGGGGGGGGGGGGGGGGGGGGGGGGGGGGGGGGGGGGGGGGGGGGGGGGGGGGGGGGGGGGGGGGGGGGGGGGGGGGGGGGGGGGGGGGGGGGGGGGGGGGGGGGGGGGGGGGGGGGGGGGGGGGGGGGGGGGGGGGGGGGGGGGGGGGGGGGGGGGGGGGGGGGGGGGGGGGGGGGGGGGGGGGGGGGGGGGGGGGGGGGGGGGGGGGGGGGGGGGGGGGGGGGGGGGGGGGGGGGGGGGGGGGGGGGGGGGGGGGGGGGGGGGGGGGGGGGGGGGGGGGGGGGGGGGGGGGGGGGGGGGGGGGGGGGGGGGGGGGGGGGGGGGGGGGGGGGGGGGGGGGGGGGGGGGGGGGGGGGGGGGGGGGGGGGGGGGGGGGGGGGGGGGGGGGGGGGGGGGGGGGGGGGGGGGGGGGGGGGGGGGGGGGGGGGGGGGGGGGGTGGGCGTTCTGTCGCATCGCCTCCCTGCTGTGGCGATCTCGTGGACGGATGCCACGCTGCTCACGATGGCGATGGCAATCGTGTGAGGTCGTGCTGTTGGTGAGCGGCGTCGAGGTTAAGGGCGAGGGGAGCTGATTTCGTTCTAGTTTCCTTGGTTTGCGATGAGAACTGCGTGATTGTAGGGGACGGACGCGGGGCTGATTGTTGCATATTTCTCTTCTCGTGGGTGAGGTGGAGTATGGTCTGTCATTGAAATTTGCCAAGTCCACACCATAAATCTACCAGATAGACGATGGCTGTTAGATTGAGACACGTAGGACTGATTGTGTGGTGATGATTGGTTCTTGCATTTTGTGGGACTAATTGTTGGGTGCACGTAAGAAAATTCTTGTTTGATTGTTTAATAGTAGTGGAGATGGAAGGCATTTCCATTTTGCTAGACCATTGGGGCAGAAGGAACACTCACCATAGGCAATTCGTAACTCTATAGATGCAAACCTTTGAGGTAGGCATTGACCATTTGGTACTGTCACTAGTTCGACATACTGTAGAAACCCTTTGGTATAGGTAGACGTGAAGCTACATCAAAAATTGTCATTCTATAGATAGCTTAAGTTTGATACCTTCACAAATCCCCATCGCCCCCCCCCCCCCCCCCCCCCCCCCCCCCCCCCCCCCCCCCCCCCCCCCCCCCCCCCCCCCCCCCCCCCCCCCCCCCCCCCCCCCCCCCCCCCCCCCCCCCCCCCCCCCCCCCCCCCCCCCCCCCCCCCCCCCCCCCCCCCCCCCCCCCCCCCCCCCCCCCCCCCCCCCCCCCCCCCCCCCCCCCCCCCCCCCCCCCCCCCCCCCCCCCCCCCCCCCCCCCCCCCCCCCCCCCCCCCCCCCCCCCCCCCCCCCCCCCCCCCCCCCCCCCCCCCCCCCCCCCCCCCCCCCCCCCCCCCCCCCCCCCCCCCCCCCCCCCCCCCCCCCCCCCCCCCCCCCCCCCCCCCCCCCCCCCCCCCCCCCCCCCCCCCCCCCCCCCCCCCCCCCCCCCCCCCCCCCCCCCCCCCCCCCCCCCCCCCCCCCCCCCCCCCCCCCCCCCCCCCCCCCCCCCCCCCCCCCCCCCCCCCCCCCCCCCCCCCCCCCCCCCCCCCCCCCCCCCCCCCCCCCCCCCCCCCCCCCCCCCCCCCCCCCCCCCCCCCCCCCCCCCCCCCCCCCCCCCCCCCCCCCCCCCCCCCCCCCCCCCCCCCCCCCCCCCCCCCCCCCCCCCCCCCCCCCCCCCCCCCCCCCCCCCCCCCCCCCCCCCCCCCCCCCCCCCCCCCCCCCCCCCCCCCCCCCCCCCCCCCCCCCCCCCCCCCCCCCCCCCCCCCCCCCATTAAAGCATCAACGATATGTTTGGTAAAAGCCTTATTTTGACTATAAGCATGTGGAGAATTTAGCACGGATTGCAACAAGGAAATACAATCTATTAAAGAAAAATTATCATAATTAAATTCCTTGAAATCCAAAATAGTGGGTTCGTTGCTATGTAAAGTTTTGACCTCTTCAATCCCACTTTTACCAATTTTTGCATCAAGATCTAAAAACTCTGAATCATTGGGACGCCTTTTAACTAAAGTTGACTCATCTCCAGTCCCATCATTATCAAGATTCATATTGCAAAACAAGGATTTATAGGAGACACATCAATCACTTTTAGATCTTCATCCTTATTACCTTCTAAATCTTCCGGTTTGGCGGCCATCTTATTGACTAAGGTGGCCTGCTTATCCGAAATTTGGGCTATTAACTTTTCAAGATGAGCAAACTGAGATTTCAAACCATAAAATTCCTTAGACATATCATCAAGCTCTTTATTCATGTACTCCATAAAGCTTTTTTGTTCTTTAAGCTCATTTCTAAAGAAATTATTATGCTCAAATTGCAAAGTCATAAAGATTCTGACGTTGTTTTCAATTTCTTCCAACCTTTTAAGGTAAGGATCAACGTTTTTAGGTAGGGCCATAAGGGCAAACCGGCAACAAGAAGCAAGCGAAAAAGAGGCGAATGGAAAGAGAGGGCGAATAAAACGGCAAGGGTGAAGTGGGGGAGAGGAAAACGAGGGGGGGGGGGGGGGGGGGGGGGGGGGGGGGGGGGGGGGGGGGGGGGGGGGGGGGGGGGGGGGGGGGGGGGGGGGGGGGGGGGGGGGGGGGGGGGGGGGGGGGGGGGGGGGGGGGGGGGGGGGGGGGGGGGGGGGGGGGGGGGGGGGGGGGGGGGGGGGGGGGGGGGGGGGGGGGGGGGGGGGGGGGGGGGGGGGGGGGGGGGGGGGGGGGGGGGGGGGGGGGGGGGGGGGGGGGGGGGGGGGGGGGGGGGGGGGGGGGGGGGGGGGGGGGGGGGGGGGGGGGGGGGGGGGGGGGGGGGGGGGGGGGGGGGGGGGGGGGGGGGGGGGGGGGGGGGGGGGGGGGGGGGGGGGGGGGGGGGGGGGGGGGGGGGGGGGGGGGGGGGGGGGGGGGGGGGGGGGGGGGGGGGGGGGGGGGGGGGGGGGGGGGGGGGGGGGGGGGGGGGGGGGGGGGGGGGGGGGGGGGGGGGGGGGGGGGGGGGGGGGGGGGGGGGGGGGGGGGGGGGGGGGGGGGGGGGGGGGGGGGGGGGGGGGGGGGGGGGGGGGGGGGGGGGGGGGGGGGGGGGGGGGGGGGGGGGGGGGGGGGGGGGGGGGGGGGGGGGGGGGGGGGGGGGGGGGGGGGGGGGGGGGGGGGGGGGGGGGGGGGGGGGGGGGGGGGGGGGGGGGGGGGGGGGGGGGGGGGGGGGGGGGGGGGGGGGGGGGGGGGGGGGGGGGGGGGGGGGGGGGGGGGGGGGGGGGGGGGGGGGGGGGGGGGGGGGGGGGGGGGGGGGGGGGGGGGGGGGGGGGGGGGGGGGGGGGGGGGGGGGGGGGGGGGGGGGGGGGGGGGGGGGGGGGGGGGGGGGGGGGGGGGGGGGGGGGGGGGGGGGGGGGGGGGGGGGGGGGGGGGGGGGGGGGGGGGGGGGGGGGGGGGGGGGGGGGGGGGGGGGGGGGGGGGGGGGGGGGGGGGGGGGGGGGGGGGGGGGGGGGGGGGGGGGGGGGGGGGGGGGGGGGGGGGGGGGGGGGGGGGGGGGGGGGGGGGGGGGGGGGGGGGGGGGGGGGGGGGGGGGGGGGGGGGGGGGGGGGGGGGGGGGGGGGGGGGGGGGGGGGGGGGGGGGGGGGGGGGGGGGGGGGGGGGGGGGGGGGGGGGGGGGGGGGGGGGGGGGGGGGGGGGGGGGGGGGGGGGGGGGGGGGGGGGGGGGGGGGGGGGGGGGGGGGGGGGGGGGGGGGGGGGGGGGGGGGGGGGGGGGGGGGGGGGGGGGGGGGGGGGGGGGGGGGGGGGGGGGGGGGGGGGGGGGGGGGGGGGGGGGGGGGGGGGGGGGGGGGGGGGGGGGGGGGGGGGGGGGGGGGGGGGGGGGGGGGGGGGGGGGGGGGGGGGGGGGGGGGGGGGGGGGGGGGGGGGGGGGGGGGGGAGGAAGAAGTAGGTCGGTGGAGCTGCGAGGGGCCCACGAGGGTGGGGGGCGTGCCTAGGGGGGCAGGCGCGCCTTCCTGCCTCGTGGCCTCCTTGTTGATTTCTTTACGTCCACTCCAAGTCCTCTGGATCACGTTTGTTCCAAAAATCACGCTCCTGAAGGTTTCATTCCGTTTGGACTCCGTTTGATATTCATTTTCTGCGAAACACTGAAATAGGCAAAAAAACAGCAATTTGCACTGGGCCTTGGGTTAGTAGGTTAGTCCCAAAAATAATACAAAAGTGTATAATAAAACCCATTAAACATCCAAAACAGAATATATAATTGCATGGAACAATCAAAAATTATAGATACGTTGGAGACGTATCAGTTATCTACAAGCAAGTTAGAGAATTCCTGTTGTCAAGCTAGTTATCTTATACAAGACTTTTCTATAAGGCCAGCAAGCAGGTTCAGGTGCAAGCAGGAAAGTAACACCACCTGGTTTTAGACCGGCTGTAACTCTTTCTCTTTTACCCGTTATGCCAGCATGTTCCCTAAGTAGGATAAGTTCATTGTGTTATTACAGGTAGGGGGGGGGGGGGGGGGGGGGGGGGGGGGGGGGGGGGGGGGGGGGGGGGGGGGGGGGGGGGGGGGGGGGGGGGGGGGGGGGAAGGTTAACCCGGCCTTCCTAAGAGTACTAGGTTAAAGGGGAGACCTCTAAACCCAGAAAGAACTATCCTATCCCTTTAGGAATCCAAAAGCGCCGTATCTGTGGATCACTAACGGCTATGCCCAATGAGCAAAGTAGAAAGAGCCTAGGAAAATGCATCTTCTCCCTATTCAGTCAGCAGTTGTCCATCGACTAGTTTTACTTACCGCACCGCCTGGCGAAAAGGGATTTCTCAGTGATAGACCCATGAGAGCGTGTGTGCCAGTGACAAAAGAAGTGCGAGATGATATGGGAAGTGAGGGATGCCCTTCCTGGGTATCACGAGCGGCGAGGCAGGTACGGCTAGAGGAAAAGCAAGGCAACAGGGTGCTAGGTTTAAGCAAGTATTGTCCGTCCGATCATTGGGATCAGCTTAGCCAAAAAAGGTAGATCTGGTTTCACTAGTAGGAAGAACACCCTTCTAAGGTGGAGGTATTCCATTTCTAAGAAGGAAGTTCTATATATTTGAACTAGAGAGAAGCTCTAAGATGGAAATCGAAAAGGAACCCCTTGTCCGTCCAGGTACTCACCCCGCCGGAACTCGCAATCAAACATAGGGTTGGCAAACTAGGAAGGCACAGAAAAGAAGGAAGTTGCGAAGGCGAGCAAGGTATTTTTGAATTTCCTCAAATTGATTCATCAATGAAGTAGTTGAATTGAAGTAAATGTGCCTACGAAAGAAGAGTTCTCGATATGGATATGCGAACAGGAAGAAAGCAAGCATATATTACTATTGCATTGGCAATGAACACCATCAAACAAAGATAGCTGTTAAGGAGGAAGACCTGGATAGGCCCCCCCCCCCCCCCCCCCCCCCCCCCCCCCCCCCCCCCCCCCCCCCCCCCCCCCCCCCCCCCCCCCCCCCCCCCCCCCCCCCCCCCCCCCCCCCCCCCCCCCCCCCCCCCCCCCCCCCCCCCCCCCCCCCCCCCCCCCCCCCCCCCCCCCCCCCCCCCCCCCCCCCCCCCCCCCCCCCCCCCCCCCCCCCCCCCCCCCCCCCCCCCCCCCCCCCCCCCCCCCCCCCCCCCCCCCCCCCCCCCCCCCCCCCCCCCCCCCCCCCCCCCCCCCCCCCCCCCCCCCCCCCCCCCCCCCCCCCCCCCCCCCCCCCCCCCCCCCCCCCCCCCCCCCCCCCCCCCCCCCCCCCCCCCCCCCCCCCCCCCCCCCCCCCCCCCCCCCCCCCCCCCCCCCCCCCCCCCCCCCCCCCCCCCCCCCCCCCCCCCCCCCCCCCCCCCCCCCCCCCCCCCCCCCCCCCCCCCCCCCCCCCCCCCCCCCCCCCCCCCCCCCCCCCCCCCCCCCCCCCCCCCCCCCCCCCCCCCCCCCCCCCCCCCCCCCCCCCCCCCCCCCCCCCCCCCCCCCCCCCCCCCCCCCCCCCCCCCCCCCCCCCCCCCCCCCCCCCCCCCCCCCCCCCCCCCCCCCCCCCCCCCCCCCCCCCCCCCCCCCCCCCCCCCCCCCCCCCCCCCCCCCCCCCCCCCCCCCCCCCCCCCCCCCCCCCCCCCCCCCCCCCCCCCCCCCCCCCCCCCCCCCCCCCCCCCCCCCCCCCCCCCCCCCCCCCCCCCCCCCCCCCCCCCCCCCCCCCCCCCCCCCCCCCCCCCCCCCCCCCCCCCCCCCCCCCCCCCCCCCCCCCCCCCCCCCCCCCCCCCCCCCCCCCCCCCCCCCCCCCCCCCCCCCCCCCCCCCCCCCCCCCCCCCCCCCCCCCCCCCCCCCCCCCCCCCCCCCCCCCCCCCCCCCCCCCCCCCCCCCCCCCCCCCCCCCCCCCCCCCCCCCCCCCCCCCCCCCCCCCCCCCCCCCCCCCCCCCCCCCCCCCCCCCCCCCCCCCCCCCCCCCCCCCCCCCCCCCCCCCCCCCCCCCCCCCCCCCCCCCCCCCCCCCCCCCCCCCCCCCCCCCCCCCCCCCCCCCCCCCCCCCCCCCCCCCCCCCCCCCCCCCCCCCCCCCCCCCCCCCCCCCCCCCCCCCCCCCCCCCCCCCCCCCCCCCCCCCCCCCCCCCCCCCCCCCCCCCCCCCCCCCCCCCCCCCCCCCCCCCCCCCCCCCCCCCCCCCCCCCCCCCCCCCCCCCCCCCCCCCCCCCCCCCCCCCCCCCCCCCCCCCCCCCCCCCCCCCCCCCCCCCCCCCCCCCCCCCCCCCCCCCCCCCCCCCCCCCCCCCCCCCCCCCCCCCCCCCCCCCCCCCCCCCCCCCCCCCCCCCCCCCCCCCCCCCCCCCCCCCCCCCCCCCCCCCCCCCCCCCCCCCCCCCCCCCCCCCCCCCCCCCCCCCCCCCCCCCCCCCCCCCCCCCCCCCCCCCCCCCCCCCCCCCCCCCCCCCCCCCCCCCCCCCCCCCCCCCCCCCCCCCCCCCCCCCCCCCCCCCCCCCCCCCCCCCCCCCCCCCCCCCCCCCCCCCCCCCCCCCCCCCCCCCCCCCCCCCCCCCCCCCCCCCCCCCCCCCCCCCCCCCCCCCCCCCCCCCCCCCCCCCCCCCCCCCCCCCCCCCCCCCCCCCCCCCCCCCCCCCCCCCCCCCCCCCCCCCCCCCCCCCCCCCCCCCCCCCCCCCCCCCCCCCCCCCCCCCCCCCCCCCCCCCCCCCCCCCCCCCCCCCCCCCCCCCCCCCCCCCCCCCCCCCCCCCCCCCCCCCCCCCCCCCCCCCCCCCCCCCCCCCCCCCCCCCCCCCCCCCCCCCCCCCCCCCCCCCCCCCCCCCCCCCCCCCCCCCCCCCCCCCCCCCCCCCCCCCCCCCCCCCCCCCCCCCCCCCCCCCCCCCCCCCCCCCCCCCCCCCCCCCCCCCCCCCCCCCCCCCCCCCCCCCCCCCCCCCCCCCCCCCCCCCCCCCCCCCCCCCCCCCCCCCCCCCCCCCCCCCCCCCCCCCCCCCCCCCCCCCCCCCCCCCCCCCCCCCCCCCCCCCCCCCCCCCCCCCCCCCCCCCCCCCCCCCCCCCCCCCCCCCTTTACTTCAATTCAACTACTTCATTGATGAATCAATTTGAGGAAATTCAAAAAATACCTTGCTCGCCTTCACAACTGCCTTCTTTTCTATGCCTTCCTAGTTTGCCAACCCTATGTTTGATTGTGAGTTCCGGCGGGGTGAGTACCTGGACGGACAAGGGGTTCCTTTTTGATTTCCATTTTAGAGCTTCTCTCTAGTTCGAATATATAGAACTTCCTTCTTAGAAATGGAATACCTTCACCTTAGAAGGGTGTTCTTCCTACTAGTGAAACCAGATCTGACTTTTTCAGCTAAGCCGATTCCAATGATCGGACGGACAATACTTGCTTAAACCTAGCACCCTGTTGCCTTGCTTTTCCTCCAGCCGTACCTGCCTCGCCGCTCGTGATACCCAGGAAGGGCATCCCTCACTTCCCAGATCATCTCGCACTTCTTTTGTCACTGGCACACACGCTCTCGTGGGTCTATCACTGAGAAATCCCTATTCGCCGGGCGGTGCGGTAAGTAAGACTAGTCGATGGACAACTGCTGACTGAATAGAGAGAAGATGCATTTTCCTAGGCTCTTTCTACTTTGCTCATTGGGTATAGCCATCAGTGATCCACAGATACGGCGCTTTTGGATTCCTAAAGGGATAGGATAGTTCTTTCTGGGCTTTATAGGTCTTCCCTTTAACCTAGTACTCTTAGGAAGGCCGGGTTAACCTTCTACTAGAACTGTTCTATCTACGAAATTGGAAAGTAGGGTCAACTTGCCATAATATATAGCCCAACTTGATCTGTCTTAGAGTAGCCGCCTATGGAACCACCCCCGAGTCAACAATGCACCCGATCGCGAGCCTTGTATGAGTTTCATAGTCAGCCTGCTCTTTCAAGAACGTGCCTTCTAAACTCGTTGTTCCGCTTGCAGATTGGAGTTTCCTACTGACTATCCGGGTTTTTGATACTGCCGGCCGGGAATAAGTACCTATCCCTTACGGGAATCGAACCCATGTCTTCGACATGAAAAGACGATGTCCTAACCTCTAGACGAAAGGGACCAAAAAGCTATTTTTCATATACTTAAGAGAAGAGAAGTGGTTCCTTTTCTTTCTATACGAAATACTTGATGCGCTATTGAATGGAAACTTGAATTAAGAGAAAAGGTGTGCTACGCTTCTTCATTCTCGTAAATCAATCAATATCAAGAACATAAAGAGTTTGTATAGAGATGGATTTATCTTCAGTTCCAAGACTTTTTTTTGAATGGCTCATGTTGCGCTAGTGACACGAGGGTAAAACGCTCGAGTTGGCTTGCTGACTCGAGGAGGGAAAGGTTCCATTTGCTTTAGTGAATGGAGGAAGAAACAACCATAGTAACTATCTATGAAATTGATTGATGGATATGAGAGTGGTGCAAGACCGGGACAGAGGAACCATAGGAATGTTGTGTCAGGTTCCTTGCTCACTTCTCAAGCCCAATATCATTCCTCCTACTCGGACTTTCATACTATAATTAAGAACCCCCCTAAACAATGATAGCATACCGAGCGGGCCCTACGTCTATCAGTGAGCTCAAATCCTCACTAGAGTGAGGCACGTCTCGATCAATACATCTCAAATCTAAGGAGAGAATGTTATTGTTATGATGTCCCCACTTTGGAGTATGATTGACCATATCATCCAGCGAGTGGTCTTAAGCGCTCAGTGCATCCATACTGAACTCGAATGTGCGCGCTTCGAAAGAGAAAGTAATGCGAACTACTAACTGTTATGCCGGCTTGGCCCGATCAAGACTTCTATCCCTCAGAAACTGTCTCGTGTCTTATCCGTGTGCGTGGTTGAGGAAATTGGACTTCGTATTCTTCCTGGGTCTGGCTCGTGGGCCCATGTCAACTTGTGTTGTAATCGGGGCACGAGTATTCGAAGTAGAAGTGCTAACATTCCCCCTTCCTTGAGAAAGCGCTTGACCCCAAGCCAGTGCATAAGGAAAACGAGTCTTCAGGTCGATGAGGTCCTCCCAAGTATTGTCCAGTGCCATCGACTCGGACCAGCGAATCAAGCCTTGTTCCAGGACTTGATCTCCCTTTATTACTTATACCAACAACTCACCAAAACTTGCATAGGGACAGATGGATTGTCAGTCTCAGATGGTAAACGAGAGGATACCTGAGATAGTGGGCGGGGGAACAACACGTCGAAGCTTAGAGACGTGAAAAATACAGGGTGCATTTGAGAAGTTGAAGGTAGCTCCCGGTGTTAATATGGAACAGCACCAACACGTG
>JAAAWM010010776.1:0-50741 GCA_036873465.1 Thinopyrum obtusiflorum | reverse complement strand
GGGAGCATCATCTAGGGGTATCTGACGCATGAGTGTGTAACACCCCGGATGTTTTGCACTTTTGTCATGCTTGTTTGAACCTGTTAATGAGTGAATTAGCTGTATCTCAGTGTTCATATTATGTCAAGCATCATGAGTGGATCCCTGCCATGTATTTTGTTGCCATGTTTGAGTGCAGTAGCTTATTTATCTTGATGCATTTAGGAGGCTAATTGCTGTTTATCGCAGACCGGTGCCATATCTGTTTTTCTTGCCATTTCTAAACCGTGCATCCGATTCCGGTGATCTTTATATCGATTTTGACCGAAATCAACTCCCTTTCCAGTGGCACTCTTGGATTTCCATGTTGAGGCCAGGTTCAATCATTCCTTTCCAAATCATGCATATGCATCGCATACCGCATCCCGCATACCATACCATGTTTGCATCATGTTGTTTGAGCATTGCACGTGGTTGATTGTGTTACTTTTGCTTGTTGTTCTTGTTTGGGTAGAGTCGGGAGACGAGTACGTGAACGAGGAGCCTGTTGAGTACGCCTACGAGGATCAAGGAAACTCTGAGAACTTTGCAGGCAAGATGACCATACCCTCGAAATCACTTCTATCTTTGCTTGCTAGATACTCGCTGTTTTGCTATGCCTATGCTATGATGCCTACCACTTGCTTATCATGCCTCCCAAATTGCCATGTCAAACCTCTAACCCACCTTGTCCTAGCAAACCGTTGTTTGGCTATGTTACCGCTTTGCTCAACCCCTCTTATAGCGTTGCTAGTTGCAGGTGAAGATTGGAGATTGTTCCTTGTTGGAACTTGTTTATCCCCCCCCCCCCCCCCCCCCCCCCCCCCCCCCCCCCCCCCCCCCCCCCCCCCCCCCCCCCCCCCCCCCCCCCCCCCCCCCCCCCCCCCCCCCCCCCCCCCCCCCCCCCCCCCCCCCCCCCCCCCCCCCCCCCCCCCCCCCCCCCCCCCCCCCCCCCCCCCCCCCCCCCCCCCCCCCCCCCCCCCCCCCCCCCCCCCCCCCCCCCCCCCCCCCCCCCCCCCCCCCCCCCCCCCCCCCCCCCCCCCCCCCCCCCCCCCCCCCCCCCCCCCCCCCCCCCCCCCCCCCCCCCCCCCCCCCCCCCCCCCCCCCCCCCCCCCCCCCCCCCCCCCCCCCCCCCCCCCCCCCCCCCCCCCCCCCCCCCCCCCCCCCCCCCCCCCCCCCCCCCCCCCCCCCCCCCCCCCCCCCCCCCCCCCCCCCCCCCCCCCCCCCCCCCCCCCCCCCCCCCCCCCCCCCCCCCCCCCCCCCCCCCCCCCCCCCCCCCCCCCCCCCCCCCCCCCCCCCCCCCCCCCCCCCCCCCCCCCCCCCCCCCCCCCCCCCCCCCCCCCCCCCCCCCCCCCCCCCCCCCCCCCCCCCCCCCCCCCCCCCCCCCCCCCCCCCCCCCCCCCCCCCCCCCCCCCCCCCCCCCCCCCCCCCCCCCCCCCCCCCCCCCCCCCCCCCCCCCCCCCCCCCCCCCCCCCCCCCCCCCCCCCCCCCCCCCCCCCCCCCCCCCCCCCCCCCCCCCCCCCCCCCCCCCCCCCCCCCCCCCCCCCCCCCCCCCCCCCCCCCCCCCCCCCCCCCCCCCCCCCCCCCCCCCCCCCCCCCCCCCCCCCCCCCCCCCCCCCCCCCCCCCCCCCCCCCCCCCCCCCCCCCCCCCCCCCCCCCCCCCCCCCCCCCCCCCCCCCCCCCCCCCCCCCCCCCCCCCCCCCCCCCCCCCCCCCCCCCCCCCCCCCCCCCCCCCCCCCCCCCCCCCCCCCCCCCCCCCCCCCCCCCCCCCCCCCCCCCCCCCCCCCCCCCCCCCCCCCCCCCCCCCCCCCCCCCCCCCCCCCCCCCCCCCCCCCCCCCCCCCCCCCCCCCCCCCCCCCCCCCCCCCCCCCCCCCCCCCCCCCCCCCCCCCCCCCCCCCCCCCCCCCCCCCCCCCCCCCCCCCCCCCCCCCCCCCCCCCCCCCCCCCCCCCCCCCCCCCCCCCCCCCCCCCCCCCCCCCCCCCCCCCCCCCCCCCCCCCCCCCCCCCCCCCCCCCCCCCCCCCCCCCCCCCCCCCCCCCCCCCCCCCCCCCCCCCCCCCCCCCCCCCCCCCCCCCCCCCCCCCCCCCCCCCCCCCCCCCCCCCCCCCCCCCCCCCCCCCCCCCCCCTAAACCCCCCCGGGCCAGTGCTTCTCTAAGTGTTGGTCCAACTGAGCGATGTCCAGGGCTACCAGGGGCAACTCTGGGCTGGCCTACCCGACATCTTGCTCATCCGGTGTGCCCTGAGAACGAGATATGTGCAGCTCCTATCGGGATTTGTTGGCACATCTGGGTGGTGTTGCTGGTTTAGTTTACCATTGTCGAGATGTCTTGTAACCGGGATGCCGAGCCTGATCGGATTATCTTGGGAGAACGAATATCCTTCGTTGACCGTGAGAGCTTGTGATGGGCTAAGTTGGGACACCCCTGCAGGGATTTGAACTTTCGAAAGTCGTGCCCGCGGTTATGGGCAGATGGGAATTTTTTAATGTCCGGTTGTAGAAAACCTGAAACTTAACTTAATTAAAATGCACCAACCGCGTGTGTAACCGTGATGGTCTCTTCTCGATGGAGTCCGGGAAGTGAACACGGTGTTGGAGTAAAGCTTGGCGTAGGTTGTTCTAGGATCACTTCTTGATCATAGTTGTTCGACCGTGCTTTTGCCTTCTCTTCTCGCTCTCATTTGCGTCTGTTAGCTACCATATATGCTAGTCGCTTGCTGCAGCTCCACATCATACCTTTACCTTACCTATAAGATTAAATAGTCTTGATCGCGAGGGTGTGAGATTGTTGAGTCCCCGTGACTCACAGATTACTTCCAAACCAGATGAAGGGACCGAAGATACCGTTCCATATGATATGACCGAGCTCAAGTGGGAGTTCGATGAAGACTCTCGTCGTTACTATGTGTCTTTCCCAGATGATCAGTAGTGGTGCCCAGTTGGGGCGATCGGGGACTTTGTCGCATTTGGGGTTTATCTTCATTTTGTTTCCGTACTCGGACCTTCAGTGTATTTGGATGAATGTAATGACTTATTTATGTATTTGTGTGATGTGGCGAGTGTATGCCAACTATGTATCTTTTCCCCTTTATTTATTTACATGGGATGTTGTGAAAGATTACCTCACTTGCGACATTGCTCTCAATGCGGTTATGCCTCTAAGTCGTGCTTCAACACGTGGGAGATATAGTCGCATCGAGGGCGTTACAAGTTGGTAATCAGAGCCTTCCCCGACCTTAGGAGCCCCCTGCTTGATCGAATCGTTGGCGTTGTTGAGTCTAGAAAAATGTTTTGAGTCATTTAGGATTATATATATCAGAGAGTTAGGAATTCTTTTTACTCCTCAGTCCCTTCGTCGCTCTGGTGAGGCATCCTGACGTAGAGTTTTGCCTCTTCTCTTCTCAAATTCCCCCCCCCCCCCCCCCCCCCCCCCCCCCCCCCCCCCCCCCCCCCCCCCCCCCCCCCCCCCCCCCCCCCCCCCCCCCCCCCCCCCCCCCCCCCCCCCCCCCCCCCCCCCCCCCCCCCCCCCCCCCCCCCCCCCCCCCCCCCCCCCCCCCCCCCCCCCCCCCCCCCCCCCCCCCCCCCCCCCCCCCCCCCCCCCCCCCCCCCCCCCCCCCCCCCCCCCCCCCCCCCCCCCCCCCCCCCCCCCCCCCCCCCCCCCCCCCCCCCCCCCCCCCCCCCCCCCCCCCCCCCCCCCCCCCCCCCCCCCCCCCCCCCCCCCCCCCCCCCCCCCCCCCCCCCCCCCCCCCCCCCCCCCCCCCCCCCCCCCCCCCCCCCCCCCCCCCCCCCCCCCCCCCCCCCCCCCCCCCCCCCCCCCCCCCCCCCCCCCCCCCCCCCCCCCCCCCCCCCCCCCCCCCCCCCCCCCCCCCCCCCCCCCCCCCCCCCCCCCCCCCCCCCCCCCCCCCCCCCCCCCCCCCCCCCCCCCCCCCCCCCCCCCCCCCCCCCCCCCCCCCCCCCCCCCCCCCCCCCCCCCCCCCCCCCCCCCCCCCCCCCCCCCCCCCCCCCCCCCCCCCCCCCCCCCCCCCCCCCCCCCCCCCCCCCCCCCCCCCCCCCCCCCCCCCCCCCCCCCCCCCCCCCCCCCCCCCCCCCCCCCCCCCCCCCCCCCCCCCCCCCCCCCCCCCCCCCCCCCCCCCCCCCCCCCCCCCCCCCCCCCCCCCCCCCCCCCCCCCCCCCCCCCCCCCCCCCCCCCCCCCCCCCCCCCCCCCCCCCCCCCCCCCCCCCCCCCCCCCCCCCCCCCCCCCCCCCCCCCCCCCCCCCCCCCCCCCCCCCCCCCCCCCCCCCCCCCCCCCCCCCCCCCCCCCCCCCCCCCCCCCCCCCCCCCCCCCCCCCCCCCCCCCCCCCCCCCCCCCCCCCCCCCCCCCCCCCCCCCCCCCCCCCCCCCCCCCCCCCCCCCCCCCCCCCCCCCCCCCCCCCCCCCCCCCCCCCCCCCCCCCCCCCCCCCCCCCCCCCCCCCCCCCCCCCCCCCCCCCCCCCCCCCCCCCCCCCCCCCCCCCCCCCCCCCCCCCCCCCCCCCCCCCCCCCCCCCCCCCCCCCCCCCCCCCCCCCCCCCCCCCCCCCCCCCCCCCCCCCCCCCCCCCCCCCCCCCCCCCCCCCCCCCCCCCCCCCCCCCCCCCCCCCCCCCCCCCCCCCCCCCCCCCCCCCCCCCCCCCCCCCCCCCCCCCCCCCCCCCCCCCCCCCCCCCCCCCCCCCCCCCCCCCCCCCCCCCCCCCCCCCCCCCCCCCCCCCCCCCCCCCCCCCCCCCCCCCCCCCCCCCCCCCCCCCCCCCCCCCCCCCCCCCCCCCCCCCCCCCCCCCCCCCCCCCCCCCCCCCCCCCCCCCCCCCCCCCCCCCCCCCCCCCCCCCCCCCCCCCCCCCCCCCCCCCCCCCCCCCCCCCCCCCCCCCCCCCCCCCCCCCCCCCCCCCCCCCCCCCCCCCCCCCCCCCCCCCCCCCCCCCCCCCCCCCCCCCCCCCCCCCCCCCCCCCCCCCCCCCCCCCCCCCCCCCCCCCCCCCCCCCCCCAGTAGCGCGGGGTCCTCCACCCGCGCTATAGCTTACTTAGCTATAGCACGGGTACCTAAACCCGCGCTACTGCTTCCATCCAGACGGGACGGGGTTCTCTGATGCCTAGAAAATTCTCACAGAAGGAGATGCACTCTTGGGTTAGATAGCCCTGGACGATGCGTCCATCCGAACGGGGCATGTTACAAACGAATCCTTTGATGACCCATTCATCCTCTCGAACGGCGTCATGCTGTGCAGGAATGTCGGCCCGAGGTTGATGATGTCATCCACAATGTGGACACACGGATGCACCATGACGTCAAAGAACGCAGATAGGAAGTACATCTCAAGCTCATTTAGTATGACAACAATCTCTTCCTGTAGCCGTCGGAGCTGCTTCACACTGATCGACTTTTGAGAGATAACGTCAAAAAAAGTTGCAGAGACCAGTAAGCGTGTCACGGACGTACTTGTCCATTATGCCTCTAAGGCAACCAGGAGTATCTGCGTCATCATCACATGACAGTCATGAGACTTCATCCTGCTGAACCGTTTCTTCTTGGTGTCTAGAAATCTGCTTATCTTCCCACAGTAACCGGAACTAGCTTTGATTCCGATAAGGCACTTTAAGAAGTGATCGATCTCCTTCGCACTTAAGGTGAAGCGAGAAGGGGGGCAATAATTCTCTTCCTTCTTGTTGACTTTTAACCCTGTCCCCCAACTCCGTCTCCGTCTCCTCCGATGACTTTTTATGGGGCATGTGGAGATCTGCCCTGATTTCCAAATCTTCCAAGTCTCTTCTTGCCTTCGGCCCATCCTTGGTCTCCTCCGGCATGTTCATCAGTGTGCCGAGCAAGCTCTCAAGGACATTCTTTGTGATATGCATTTGATCAAGGCAATGAGGCGTGTCAAGTTTGGGCCGGGGCGCGAGATCCACAACAGTGGTGATGGTGACAGAGGAGTGGAATGGAGAGCCCCCCCCCCCCCCCCCCCCCCCCCCCCCCCCCCCCCCCCCCCCCCCCCCCCCCCCCCCCCCCCCCCCCCCCCCCCCCCCCCCCCCCCCCCCCCCCCCCCCCCCCCCCCCCCCCCCCCCCCCCCCCCCCCCCCCCCCCCCCCCCCCCCCCCCCCCCCCCCCCCCCCCCCCCCCCCCCCCCCCCCCCCCCCCCCCCCCCCCCCCCCCCCCCCCCCCCCCCCCCCCCCCCCCCCCCCCCCCCCCCCCCCCCCCCCCCCCCCCCCCCCCCCCCCCCCCCCCCCCCCCCCCCCCCCCCCCCCCCCCCCCCCCCCCCCCCCCCCCCCCCCCCCCCCCCCCCCCCCCCCCCCCCCCCCCCCCCCCCCCCCCCCCCCCCCCCCCCCCCCCCCCCCCCCCCCCCCCCCCCCCCCCCCCCCCCCCCCCCCCCCCCCCCCCCCCCCCCCCCCCCCCCCCCCCCCCCCCCCCCCCCCCCCCCCCCCCCCCCCCCCCCCCCCCCCCCCCCCCCCCCCCCCCCCCCCCCCCCCCCCCCCCCCCCCCCCCCCCCCCCCCCCCCCCCCCCCCCCCCCCCCCCCCCCCCCCCCCCCCCCCCCCCCCCCCCCCCCCCCCCCCCCCCCCCCCCCCCCCCCCCCCCCCCCCCCCCCCCCCCCCCCCCCCCCCCCCCCCCCCCCCCCCCCCCCCCCCCCCCCCCCCCCCCCCCCCCCCCCCCCCCCCCCCCCCCCCCCCCCCCCCCCCCCCCCCCCCCCCCCCCCCCCCCCCCCCCCCCCCCCCCCCCCCCCCCCCCCCCCCCCCCCCCCCCCCCCCCCCCCCCCCCCCCCCCCCCCCCCCCCCCCCCCCCCCCCCCCCCCCCCCCCCCCCCCCCCCCCCCCCCCCCCCCCCCCCCCCCCCCCCCCCCCCCCCCCCCCCCCCCCCCCCCCCCCCCCCCCCCCCCCCCCCCCCCCCCCCCCCCCCCCCCCCCCCCCCCCCCCCCCCCCCCCCCCCCCCCCCCCCCCCCCCCCCCCCCCCCCCCCCCCCCCCCCCCCCCCCCCCCCCCCCCCCCCCCCCCCCCCCCCCCCCCCCCCCCCCCCCCCCCCCCCCCCCCCCCCCCCCCCCCCCCCCCCCCCCCCCCCCCCCCCCCCCCCCCCCCCCCCCCCCCCCCCCCCCCCCCCCCCCCCCCCCCCCCCCCCCCCCCCCCCCCCCCCCCCCCCCCCCCCCCCCCCCCCCCCCCCCCCCCCCCCCCCCCCCCCCCCCCCCCCCCCCCCCCCCCCCCCCCCCCCCCCCCCCCCCCCCCCCCCCCCCCCCCCCCCCCCCCCCCCCCCCCCCCCCCCCCCCCCCCCCCCCCCCCCCCCCCCCCCCCCCCCCCCCCCCCCCCCCCCCCCCCCCCCCCCCCCCCCCCCCCCCCCCCCCCCCCCCCCCCCCCCCCCCCCCCCCCCCCCCCCCCCCCCCCCCCCCCCCCCCCCCCCCCCCCCCCCCCCCCCCCCCCCCCCCCCCCCCCCCCCCCCCCCCCCCCCCCCCCCCCCCCCCCCCCCCCCCCCCCCCCCCCCCCCCCCCCCCCCCCCCCCCCCCCCCCCCCCCCCCCCCCCCCCCCCCCCCCCCCCCCCCCCCCCCCCCCCCCCCCCCCCCCCCCCCCCCCCCCCCCCCCCCCCCCCCCCCCCCCCCCCCCCCCCCCCCCCCCCCCCCCCCCCCCCCCCCCCCCCCCCCCCCCCCCCCCCCCCCCCCCCCCCCCCCCCCCCCCCCCCCCCCCCCCCCCCCCCCCCCCCCCCCCCCCCCCCCCCCCCCCCCCCCCCCCCCCCCCCCCCCCCCCCCCCCCCCCCCCCCCCCCCCCCCCCCCCCCCCCCCCCCCCCCCCCCCCCCCCCCCCCCCCCCCCCCCCCCCCCCCCCCCCCCCCCCCCCCCCCCCCCCCCCCCCCCCCCCCCCCCCCCCCCCCCCCCCCCCCCCCCCCCCCCCCCCCCCCCCCCCCCCCCCCCCCCCCCCCCCCCCCCCCCCCCCCCCCCCCCCCCCCCCCCCCCCCCCCCCCCCCCCCCCCCCCCCCCCCCCCCCCCCCCCCCCCCCCCCCCCCCCCCCCCCCCCCCCCCCCCCCCCCCCCCCCCCCCCCCCCCCCCCCCCCCCCCCCCCCCCCCCCCCCCCCCCCCCCCCCCCCCCCCCCCCCCCCCCCCCCCCCCCCCCCCCCCCCCCCCCCCCCCCCCCCCCCCCCCCCCCCCCCCCCCCCCCCCCCCCCCCCCCCCCCCCCCCCCCCCCCCCCCCCCCCCCCCCCCCCCCCCCCCCCCCCCCCCCCCCCCCCCCCCCCCCCCCCCCCCCCCCCCCCCCCCCCCCCCCCCCCCCCCCCCCCCCCCCCCCCCCCCCCCCCCCCCCCCCCCCCCCCCCTGGCGGCGGAGAAGGGGCCGGACATGGTGGCGGCGGAGAAGAGGCCGGAAATGGCACCAGAGAAGACGCGGACACACTGCAGCCTTCATCGCTACTAGGTTCAATCGTGCGGGACCCCCATGTTCGAGACCTGCTTCGCAAGAAGACGAGTAGCGACAGAGCTGCTTCTAGAGAGGAGGCCAAGCTGGAGCAACTGGAGGTAGACTCGAAGACTCAATTGTATGATGGTTGCGATCCCGAGGTGACCCACTTGAGTTTCACGCTCGAACTTCTAAAGACGAAGGCTAAAAACAAATGGACCGACAGAAGCCTCGATGAGCTTCTCAAGTATCTAAAGAAGGTTCTTCCCACGGGGAACCTGTGTCCTACTAGTGTCGATGAGGCCAAGAAGATCATGTGCCCTCTTGATCTGCCGCACATTAGATACCATGCATGCATCAACGATTGCATCATTTATCATAAGGAGCACGCGGAAAAAACCAACTGTCCGGTGTGCAATGCTTCTTGATACAAGAAGGCCGAAAAGAAATCTTCCCAAAAAGTTGTATGGTACCTACCGATCACTCCCCGTCTACAGCGTTATTTCGTAGATCCTAAGGAAGCAAAGCTCATGCGCTGGCACGCGAAGAGGGTGAAGCCCGACGATGGAGATGATCCGAAGCTGAGACACCTCGCGGATGCAAGCCAGTGGAGAGCGTTCAATGCCGAATATCGATATTTCACAGGTGATGCAAGGAACATCGTGCTTGGCGCGAGTACCGATGGCATGAATCCATTTGACAACCAGAACACCAACCATAGCACATGGCCCATGTTTGTATGGATGTACAACCTCCCCCTGGTTGTGCATGAAGTCAAAGTACATACACATGAGCATGCTGATTCAAGGGCCGAAACAACCGGGAAATAATATTAATCTGTATCTGGGGCCACTTCAAGAGGAGTTAGACACGTTATGGAAAACACCGGCCAAGACATGGGACGCCAGCAAAGGCGAGTATTTCTATATGAGAGCCGCGCTGATGACGACGGTGCACGACTATCTCGGTTACGGATATGTCGCAGACCAGGTGTGCCATGGATATTGCGGATGCACGCGGTGCATGGATGATACAACGTCTCAGCAGCTAACGAAAGATGGCGGGTCTGGGAAAATCATGTACATGGGGCATCGAAGATGGCTCGCGAAGGACGACCCGTGGAGAAACCGTTGAGATCTATTCAATGGTGAGGCTGAGCATCGAGGACCTCCACGTAAGAGGAGCGGCGCCGAAATTGATGAGCTGTTGAAAAACTAGGAACAGTGCCCCGCGCCGGGAAAGATGAAAAAGGCACCAGAGCCGCTGCTAAAGGTATGGAAAACGAGGTCTGTTTTCTAGGACTTGGAGTACTGGCCCAAACTCGATGCCTCATTGGCTTGATCAAATGCATATCACGAAGAATGTCCTTGAGAGCTTGCTTGCAACACTGATGAACATGCCGGATAAGACCAAGGATGGGCCAAAGGCAAGAAGAGACTTGGAAAATTTGAACATCAGGGCAGATCTCCACATGCCGCCCCATAAAAAGTCGGAGGAGACGGAGACGGAGACGGAGGCGCGGGACAAGGGCAAAAAAGTCAACAAGAAGGAAGAGAATTATTGCCCCCCTTCTTGCTTTACCTTAAGTCCAAAGGAGATCGATCAATTCTTCAACTGCCTTACCGGAATCAAAGTTAGTTCCGATTACTGTGGGAAGATAAGTAGATTTCTAGACACCAAGAAGAAAAGGTTCAGCGGGATGAAGTCTCATGACTGTCATGTGATGATGACACAGATACTTCCTGTTGCCCTTAGAGGGATAATGGACAAGCACGTTTGTGACACGCTTATTGGTCTCTGCAACTTTTTCGACGTTATCTCTCACCCGAAGGCTACAGGAAGTGATCGTTGTGATACTAAATGAGCTTGAGATGTACTTCCCGCCCACGTTCTTTGACGTCATGGTGCATCTGTGTGTCCACATTGTAGACGACATCATAGACCTCGGGCCGACATTCCTGCACAACATGATGCCATTCGAGAGATGAATGGGGTCATCAAAGGATTCATTCATAACATGTCCCGTCCGGATGGAAGCATCATCTGGGGCTATCTGACCCAAGAGTGCACCTCTTTCTGCGAGAATTATCTATATGGCGGATACCCTGTTGTTGGTTTGCCTGTTAACAAGCACCTTGGGAGGCTCGGAGGAGAAGGTCACACCAACGACCGAAGGGAACTGCATGTGGACCACTCGGGTCGACGCAATGACTTTGACAAAGCAAACTTAGTAGTGCTACAACACCTAGACGTGGTAGATCCTTTCACGACACTGCACAAAGAAACCATCGCAAAGAAGTACCGTGACCGGGGGCTATGCAAGACGAACACCGAAGTTATTAGAGAGCACAACTCCAGTTTCTTGCCTTGGTTCGAAGAGCATGGTCTTGCTAATCCCCTGAAAGAGGGCTCTACGGATGGATTGCTCATATACGCCTTAGCACATGGCCCCGCGGCCAACCTCGCGGCCTATCAGCATACAATATCAACGGATACACATTCTACACAGAGGCCAAAGATATAAACAGTGATTTTCAGAACTCAGGGGTGACGATGGAATGCATGACCAGCGACAACGCTGATACGTCCATTTTGCATCATGTTTTACTACTGTCATTTATACTGTTTTTAATTAACATAACACTTTGTGGAGCAATTCTAATGCCTTTTCTCTCTTAATATGCAAGATTCCCCCCCCCCCCCCCCCCCCCCCCCCCCCCCCCCCCCCCCCCCCCCCCCCCCCCCCCCCCCCCCCCCCCCCCCCCCCCCCCCCCCCCCCCCCCCCCCCCCCCCCCCCCCCCCCCCCCCCCCCCCCCCCCCCCCCCCCCCCCCCCCCCCCCCCCCCCCCCCCCCCCCCCCCCCCCCCCCCCCCCCCCCCCCCCCCCCCCCCCCCCCCCCCCCCCCCCCCCCCCCCCCCCCCCCCCCCCCCCCCCCCCCCCCCCCCCCCCCCCCCCCCCCCCCCCCCCCCCCCCCCCCCCCCCCCCCCCCCCCCCCCCCCCCCCCCCCCCCCCCCCCCCCCCCCCCCCCCCCCCCCCCCCCCCCCCCCCCCCCCCCCCCCCCCCCCCCCCCCCCCCCCCCCCCCCCCCCCCCCCCCCCCCCCCCCCCCCCCCCCCCCCCCCCCCCCCCCCCCCCCCCCCCCCCCCCCCCCCCCCCCCCCCCCCCCCCCCCCCCCCCCCCCCCCCCCCCCCCCCCCCCCCCCCCCCCCCCCCCCCCCCCCCCCCCCCCCCCCCCCCCCCCCCCCCCCCCCCCCCCCCCCCCCCCCCCCCCCCCCCCCCCCCCCCCCCCCCCCCCCCCCCCCCCCCCCCCCCCCCCCCCCCCCCCCCCCCCCCCCCCCCCCCCCCCCCCCCCCCCCCCCCCCCCCCCCCCCCCCCCCCCCCCCCCCCCCCCCCCCCCCCCCCCCCCCCCCCCCCCCCCCCCCCCCCCCCCCCCCCCCCCCCCCCCCCCCCCCCCCCCCCCCCCCCCCCCCCCCCCCCCCCCCCCCCCCCCCCCCCCCCCCCCCCCCCCCCCCCCCCCCCCCCCCCCCCCCCCCCCCCCCCCCCCCCCCCCCCCCCCCCCCCCCCCCCCCCCCCCCCCCCCCCCCCCCCCCCCCCCCCCCCCCCCCCCCCCCCCCCCCCCCCCCCCCCCCCCCCCCCCCCCCCCCCCCCCCCCCCCCCCCCCCCCCCCCCCCCCCCCCCCCCCCCCCCCCCCCCCCCCCCCCCCCCCCCCCCCCCCCCCCCCCCCCCCCCCCCCCCCCCCCCCCCCCCCCCCCCCCCCCCCCCCCCCCCCCCCCCCCCCCCCCCCCCCCCCCCCCCCCCCCCCCCCCCCCCCCCCCCCAACAGCTCATTGATTTCGGCGCAGCTCAGTCTCACCATTGAATAGATCTCCATGGTTTCTCCATAGTTCATCCTTCTCGACCATCTTTGATGCCCCATTTACATGATTTTTCTAGTCCCTCCATCTTTCCTTAGCTACCGAGACATTATATCATCCATGCACTGCGTGCATCCGCAATATCGGTGGCACTCCTGGCTTGCAACATATCCGTAAACGAGATAGTCATGCACCGTCGTTATCAGTGTGGCTCTCATATAGATATAGTCGCCTTTGCCCATGTCTTGGCCGATTTTTTCCATAACATGTCTAACTCCTCTTTCATTAGCCCCAGATATGAATTAATATTATTTCCGGGTTGTTTCAGCCCTTTAATCAGCATGCTCATGTGTACGTACTTTGACTTCAAGCACAACCAGGGGGGAGGTTGTACATCCATACAAACACGGGCCATCTGCTATGGTTGCCAAATGGATTCATGCCACTGGTACTCGCATCAAGCACGATGTTCCTTGCATCATCTATGAAATATCCATATTCGGCGTTGAATGCTCGCCACGGGCTATCATCCGTGAGGTGTCTCAGCTTCGGATCATCTCCGTCGTCGGGCTTCACCCTCTCCGCGTGCCTGTGCATGAGCTTTGCTTCCTTAGGATCAACGAAACAACGCTGCAGACGGGGAGTGATCGGTAAGTGTCATACAAATTTATGAGATTTCTTTCCGGCCTTCTTGTATCGAGAAGCATTGCACACCGGACATCTGTTTTTTTACGCGTTCTCCTTCCGATAAATGATGCAATCGTTGACGGATGCATGGTATCTAATGTGGGGCACTTCAAGAGGGCACACGATCTTCTTGGCCTCATCGACACTAGAAGGACACAGGTTCCCCACGGGAAGAACTTTATTATGTGGATACTTCAAATCCTCATCGAGGCTTGCGTATGTCCATTTGTTTTTGGCTTTCGTCCTTAGAAGTTCGAGCGTGAAACTCAAGCGGGTCACCTCAGGATCGCAACTGTCATACAATGGAGTCTTCGAGTCTACCTCTAGTTGCGCCAGCTTGGCCACCTCTCTGGAAGCAGCTCTGTCGCTAGGCGTATTCTTGTGAAGCAGGTCTCGAACATGAGGGTCCTGAACGACTGAACTTAGTCGCGCCGAAGACTGCGGCGTGTTCGCCTCTTCTCCACCGTGTATGGCCTCTTCCCCGCCGTGTCCTGCCTCTTCTCCGCCGCCATGTCTTATGCCCTCGTCTTTGGGTCCATCGTCGGTCAACTCTTCATCAAGCCCCATGTCGTTATTGCCTACCATGTGGACGTCCCACTACTGCAGGATGCTTCTAACGCGACACTACGACCAGAGACCCTCGACGAAACTGTGTGCGATAGAATAATCACAAACGGTGATGTAAAAAAACCATCAAAAAAGATGCAAAACGTTTGCAATGAGGGATACATCAAACACGGTTCAGATTTTAGTTGCGTGTGCGATGCAGGGCATACGGTTCAGTTCAATGAACTGTTTGCGATGAGGCAGAAGAACAGAAACGGGCAGTCAGATGAAGGTGTGTGCGATATACGGCATACGGTTCACTCGGATGAACTGTTTGTGATTAGGCGAAACAAAAGAAACTGTCAGCCAGATCAATATGTGTGCGATATACGGCATACGGTTCACTCGGATGAACTGTCTGCGTTGAGCCAAGAGAACAGAAACGGTTCAATTTAACAAGTTGTGTGTGATAAGCGGTAAACAGGTCTGTAATCAGAAATGTGTGCAAAGACCGATAATAACATAGACGATTGCTGCTAATAAGACGTGTGTGTTGTGCATTGGGATTGCATACAGAACAACAACATATATATACACACACTTATAAAGACATGGTTGCATAACCAAATTAAACATCCAATTACATAGATGGCTATTACACACATGACATTTCCACACACCAAAGTCAACTATATATTACATGCATGATTAACTAGGATAAACGATCATCTGATCATCATCTACTTCTTGGGACACTTGCCGCTACTGCTCTGCTTGTGGCTCGATCTGGCCTCGTCGATCTCGGTAATGAGGCACTTCCTCATGTCAACGATCCGCCTGTGCATCTCGTAGCATGTGTACACACTCTTGGCCACGAACCTGAGGTGAGGTTCATCCAGTTGCCGCATCCAGGCCCCGTGCCAGGATATGGGACGTGTTCTGTTGGCATCCTGCTTCATCTTTTCGTAGTATGGGTCGATGATGGCTGAGGCGAGTTCTATCAGGGAGTCCTTCTTCGTGCTGCCCCAGACCCTGTAGTGCTCACGGATTTCGACAAGGTTCTTGCAGGCCAAGCCCGTAACCCTGAGTGCTTTTACATCGTCGGTGGTTTCCACCGTAGCGAACTTGTAGTCAGTGGTGTTGACAAACCTCGTGAAACGGTCGCAAGGCTTTGTGGCCATGCAGTAGTGGTAGATGACAACATGATGGCGCACGCACAACTGGGCGATGGCAACCTTCTGATCTATGTTGGGACGACCGCCGGTGCACTGGAGGTCGATGCCGACCACCTTGTACTTGTCTCAAGCAAGCAACTGCTCAACGGTGTTGATGTAGTCGTCCACCATGGCCGGGTCGATGGTGTACACCACCGAGAGATCTGTCTCCCTCGTGTGGGTCTCTACTTTATACTCTCCGAACTCCATTGGAGCTCCGCTAGACATCCCCTCTCTATGTGTCATCGTGGGTGTGCTTGTTGTGTTGTGGGGCGCGATCGAAAGGTTGAAGAGACTAAGATTATAATGGCCGCGGGAATTAAAGGGGAAGCCGAACGGCCTGGAATATCGGCATGCCCGAATGGCAGTTCTAATTTGCAGCGCGCAACTCCATCGCGCCGCATGTAACTGCATCGCGTGGCGACGCGCGCGGCGCAACCGCATGCATATGGGGCCCCTGACGTGATTGTGCGCAGGTCCAACCGCTGGCAGAGCGCGCGTGGAGGGGCGCGAGCAGAGCGCTATGCGGTCGCCTCAACGGCGAGCAACCATATATATGCATATAGCAGTTGAACACGCAAGAAAAAGCTGTCCACAAGCCGAGCGCGCCGACGGACGCGAGCAGAGCATGCCGAGGGACGCGTGCAGAGGCCGGCACAGTGCTACGTGCCAAATAAGACAAACTGTGCGAGCGATATCGGAGACATCAAGCACGAATCAGATTAGAGTTGCGTGTGCGATACGCGGAATACAGTTGATCCATCCGAACTGTTTGTGATGGAATAAGCCGTGTGCGTTGTGGGCAAACGCTTGCTGGTATATAACCATTTGCGATTGATGAATTCATCGCCGACGGTTTACCTAGTGTGGTCCGCGTGCGATGTGATATGCTCTGTCTGCAGAACATCTATGCTCTGTGTATAGAAAAACAACATATATATACTTGTAACAGGACATGATTGCAATACCAAATTAAACATCCAATTATGTTATATAACAAATACCATAAATATTGCAAGGTTCAAATTCAAAGATTACAATGCCCAAATTCAAACGTTGCAAACCTCATCATTTCTGCAAAGGGATCAGCCGCTGACAAGTCATGTATAGGTTTGACACAATGACTTCCAATTACTCTGTCATATGCTCTTCCAATACGAAGTTTAGCTTTTTTGGAGCCTCTTCCATTATGCAGTACCTGTCGGCTCTGATCAACAAACCATTCATCTTTCCTATTTAAATGCGTGTTCAACCTCAGTACCCTCAGCACCCTTGCTCTGGCAAGAAAGAACCTGGCGAGTGTAATCTCCGGTAAGGTCCCTCGGTAGGAGTTCAAAGTCATATTTGAGAGATGCAGATCCAGGCATTCGATGTGATTGTCGATATAAACATTATCCACCTCCGGGCCAATTATTATCTGCAAAAGAAGAGAACATGTTAGTGCCTACATGCAGTTTTGAACACTACTACACGCCTATTTGGTTTGCAGGATTTGTAAAATGCACCAACGTGCCATCTTTGATCTGACATGATTAACATGGGCATTTAATTACAATCTAGAAAAATGTAGCCTGCTTCACAAGAGGTTGGATTGGATGAAAAATTCCCTAAGAAAACTAGTACAGATTAATCCAAAGGAGAAATGCTTATGGATTGTAACCATATGAATCAAGCAACCAAAATGGGGTGGGGGGTGTATGTCCTGAAATCCTCCAAAATTCCTTCAGAAATCATAGTACATTGTCATTGTAAACATGGGAAAAATTGCAAAAAATTGAACTCCCTCATGGTTAACATTTAACAGGAAAGGAACATCACCTCGATATACAACTTCTTCAGGCACGGAAAGCATCTCAGGAAACTCACAACTTGGTCCAGGTTGGGGCTGATAGATTCTAGTGCCAAGACCTTCACTGTGCCCAGAATCTGGGTGAAGCTTTGCTGGATGACAGACGAACATACATCTTCAAAATTAGAAATAATGTTGATATCAAGAAGGAGAGGTATAAGGCGACTGTTGTACCTGAAAGTAGTAGTATTTGACAGACGAGTAGCCCACCACTGTCAATTTTGGCGCAGAAATGACATTGATTCTTGTTGGACCTTGTTGATCAACAGTAAGTAATCTCTCAAGTGAAGGTGTGTCCTCAATGACCATATTGTGGTCCACCTTTTGTGATCTCTCGTTGCAGCACCAGCAACACACATAAATAGTCCGGAGAGTCCTGGAGGTGATGTGGAAGGTACTCGACCAATTCATTGCCTGAAGACGAAGGAACTCGAATACAGTATAGCCGCGAAGTAGGCGCTCCATGTCATCCTTTGGGATGCATACGGCGACGAGCTCGAGGTGCTTCAGTCGTGGTAGAAAAAGAGCGGGCGCGTCATTAAGGGGGCGGCAATGGCAGTTCATGAATTTGGCGAGGCGCAGTGTGGGCGCGAAGCGGAGCGCGTACATTGGCAGCGAGTGCCTATGCCCATCATTAAAACTGAGCTCCTCGAGCTGATCTAGGGCGGGGGATCGGAACCACTCATCAAGCTTGACTCGGTCCTTGCCATTGGAACGGAACTTGCCCGTGATAAGGCCTCTAATTGGGCCATGGTGACTGCCGAGGATCTGGGAGAACGCATCCAAGCTTTTGTGATAGCCATGGCAGAGCTCGTGGGCGTCGAGGAGGTCGACAGGGGTGGAGAGCCATACCCACCACCGGGAAAGGGCGGTTGTCCTCGCCCCATATTTGATTGGGAGGAGGGATATGATGACTGTCAACATATCATCGGGGAGGCTGCTGATAAAGTCTAGGCCTGCTGGAGTCGCTTGCCGTTCTTTCTCGACCCGCCTCTGCTTGTTGGCAGCCATGTTCTCCACCTCATCGGCGGCAATAAAAACCTCTGTCTCCATGTTCACGCCGTGCTCCGGTGCTTCAGCAGCCCCGGCGTCACCACTCCCTCCGATGGGGCACTTCGGCGGCATCCTCATACACTGACGGCTTTGAGGACTGAGAGCGGCGTCGAGGATGCGGGCGGAGAGAGAGGATTGTGTGTGTGGCAAGGATGGGCAGTGCCGGCTTTGAGGACTGAGAGCGGCATCGAAGATGCGGGCGGAGAGAGAGGATTGTTTGTGTGGCGAGGATGGGAGGTGCCGGCTTTGAGGATTGAGAGCGGCATCGAGGATGCGGGCGGAGAGAGAGGATTGTGTGTGTGGAGAGGATGGGGGGGTGCGGCCGCTCGGGCGCGCAATTAATACAGACCAGTGGGAGCGAGGCGGGCGGCGGTCAAAGACTATCTCGCTTCTCGGTGAGCCTGCGCGGCGGACTTCTGGCATTCCTATACCATCATTTCATGGAGCGAGGCGGGCGCGCCATTAATATGGAGCAGTGGGAGCGAGGTGGGCGGCGGTCAAAGGGCTAGCTCGCCTCCCGGTGAGCCTGCGCGACGGACTGCTGGCACGCCTACCGTCATTTCATACAGCTACTAGCACGCCCCGCACGGTGGGTGTGTAGCGAACACGCGCATGCCTCGGCCTTCCGATATGCCTGCTAGCATGCATCTCGTCAACTCACGCATGCTCGTACGGCACACGGGACGCGTGCGCGGCACGTATTATATTGATTTTTCCTTTTTGATGATTAATTCTGCCGCTTTATTGCTTAACCGAAGCACGGCACTTACATTGTTGGTCTAATGCCCACGGTTCAAATAAAGAGTTCGTTTGCGATATTGGTTGATAATTATTTATAATTTCCTGTATGTAAGAAGATTATATCAAAATTTATCTCAAATTTGAAAAAAAAAATCACAGTCTATTGGTGTCCATATGACATCACAATAAGTTTCATGAATTTCAACTTAATTTTGGATTTATTGGATTTTAGAATCAAGATTTTAGATGTTAGAAATTTCTTGCATGGGGACTAAACATGCACCCAGGGACACGTACACATATGATTTTGCAATTCATTTTCGTGCACTATCACGGGTCTCATGTAGATCAAATTTGATTTTGCACATTTAAATCCCTGGGAAATCAATAAATGTATAAAAAATGAATATATGTTATCTATTTTTTTTAATTTTCAACACTAAACTCCTTTGGTCGCATGTTCGCTGCAGAAAAACTTTGACATGCATCTTTGGGCCACATGCACGCGGTGGTCCTAGGACACTCACTCGCGTGGGCCCGCGAGGTCGCCGTCCAGCACCCCCCCCCCCCCCCCCCCCCCCCCCCCCCCCCCCCCCCCCCCCCCCCCCCCCCCCCCCCCCCCCCCCCCCCCCCCCCCCCCCCCCCCCCCCCCCCCCCCCCCCCCCCCCCCCCCCCTATATAGTACGCGTTGAAGACGGTGGCCGGGGGCAATACTACGCGTCATACAGGACACTCACTCGCGTGTGATGCTTCCATCCGTGGGCCCGCGAGGTTGTCCTCCATCACTTTGACCCAGCAAGCAGGTTTCTTTTTGGGTTCGGTTGCGGTAGGAGTATATAGTATGTGTTGAAGAGGGAAGGAGGAGGCCGGGGCAGCACATATATACTACACACACGTCATGAATCGATCTCGCTCCGTGTGGGGACTTTTCGGTTTCCGAGGCAGGTGCCGCAAAGAAGTTGTGCATATTGGGTATTAAAAACATCACCAACATATTGGGCCATGTGTATACGATGGTTATCACTCATTCGCCTGTGACTCTTCCCTCCATGGGCCGGCGAGGTCGTCGTCCATCTAATATATGACACAACGAGAAAGGTAATTTGACGAACAAGGAGGATTATTTTTGGGTTGTGTTACGGTACGTACGTAGGAGTATATATTACGCGTCGAAGAGGGGAGGGGGCCAACATATATATATACTACGTGTCATGAACCTCGGTTCGTCTGTGGGGAAGTTAAAGGTTTCCGACGCAGGTGCCACATCAAAGTTCTGCATATATATTAGGTATTCAAACATCACAACCACACATTTCCATACATATGTGTTTGGGCCACAAGCAAGCGATGGTGGTTCTCCTCTAGCACTCACTCACGGGGTTATCAGCGAGATGCTTCGTCCATCTCTGTGTGCCCGCTTGGTCAATCACTTCGACCGACAACGATAGAGGTTAATTTCACTTATAATTAGGAGGGGATTAAATTTTGGTTCGTCTTATACGGTTCGGTACATGCAACTATACTTCGCGCGCATGTGTACGCACGAATCCCTCCCGCCTGGTCGAAATGGTGGCCCCCCCCCCCCCCCCCCCCGGGGGGACGGAGCACGCGATGCATCATGAACCAGATCCGTGTGGGGACTGTGCGTTTTTGGACGCATGCATGCACCACGTCAAAATGTTGTGCTTTTGGTATTCAAACATATATGGATGCATCACGCATGTCCGTACATATGTTTGGGGCACATACGTGTTGTGGTTGTCTTTGGACACTCTCCCTCGCTTGGTTATCATCGACAGCCTATATATTCGTGGGCCCGCGTGGATGTCTCCATCACTTCGACCAACAACGTGAGAGAGGTTACCAGGGTGGATTCTTCTTCTCTTGGTTCGCGTTACCGTATAGTCATACGTCGATCATGGTGAGATTCGAGACCTCAGTTTGAGGGCTCACATACACATGAATCAAAGTTGTGCATTGGGTATATTCAAACATCACATGACACTTCATACATATGTTTGGGCCACACATGCACACAGTGGTTGTCTTCAGGCACTCCCTCGCATGGTTATCGGCGACAAGCTAGCCTATTTTGTGGGGCCGCGTGTGGAACGTCAATGCATGACTTTGACCCAACAAACAATAGAGGTTATACGACCAAGGTGGTGATTCTTCTTGGTCAGTCTTACAATACGCCTTGGTGAGATGCCCGCTCCCACCGACTCAAAGTGTGTGTGTGTGGGGGGGGGGCCCCCCCCCGAGGGCACAGTACTACTTCGTACTAGATGAACCTTCGTGGGGTTGGGGATGCCCGGTTAATTTGCGATGCACATGTGCCACATCAAATTTGTGATTTGGTTATTTAAATATCATAGCACATCGTTTCCACACACACACACATGTACACACACACACACACACATCGGGCCACCCGCAAGTGTGGTTGGTAAGTGGTGTCACCCATCTAACACCAGAAGAACACATCTATGGGCCCGCACACGGTCCACATTTGATCGGAAGCAAAGGGGGGGGGGGTTGATATACTTCTTTCGGTTTGTGTTTCGGTACAGTGAGGTGTCAGACCTAGCTATTTGGGGGCATGCGTTCATAGCTAGGATTTACCTCCCGGCAACACAATGTGTGTGTGTTTGGGGGGCCCCCCCCCCCCGGGGCTAGCAATAATAACGTGTGCTTTGTGCGACAGGTGCCACATCAAAGTTGTGCATTGGGTATTTGAACATCAAACCACCCTTTTCATGCATATATTTGATCCACACGCAAGTGTGTTCGTGTTCTGACCCTTTCCCGCGTTTTTTTGGCCAAATTTATAAACAGCAGACGAGTCGGACGCAGCAACCGTCTGCGATCGGGTACGAAACAGACACGGTTCCCTAGGACAACCCGTGTGTCGCGCCCCTGCCCCTGTCACCCACATGATCATAGTAAATTGGGCTCCACGAGGCATCCCTCACTCTCTCAAAAATATCTACTCCCTCACAATCTCGAAAATATCTAACCGCGTCCGCGTAGATGGTTTTTCTGTTTGATAGCACATGATTAGTATGTCTGGACCGTGTGCGATGCCTGTTACTCCCGCTTTGCTTCAATCAGTTGATCCAAATTTTCAGTAGCCCCGGCATTTTACTCCCGCCCCGCTCTGCTTCAATCCCTTGATCCAAATTTTCGGTAGCTCCGCCATTTTACTCCCGCCTAGTAAAATTTTCAGTACCCGCGGCATTTCCTCAAACACCACCTTGGACCCCTCCAAACACACACCCCAAATCCTTCGCTCACCCCAAATCCTCCGCTCACACACAAACACACCACCCCACCCTCGCTCCAAACCTAGCTAAGTCGCCGCCACCGCCGCCGCGCCACCTCCATTGTCAACATCAGCCGGTCTGCCCGTGCAGTTTACCCACCGATATACATACCCTCGCCGCCCTGAGTTTCTTAGATGACGCCTGCGAAACGCCCCCTTTCCCAAAGATCCCCATCCCCACCCCCTCCCCCACTCCAGAGCGTCACAGCCTAAGCCTGGCTATGCTTCCCGAGGAGCTCGAGGAGCAAATGGCCCAAAAGAGCTTTACCGCGGCCTCTTCGCCCGACGTCGGCGAGGTGGCCGCCGAGGAAGCTGACGATGATGACTGGACCTGGATTAAGCCTTTCAATTAGCGGGCTAGAGTATTCTGGCATGTCGCGGACGCCGGCTACGACATCAAGGTCGTCGACACCGACGGCTTGACGCGGGTTATGTCACAGGTTAAGTTGCCCACCCCCAACTCTTCGGGTTCGACAGCCGTCGATCTCATCGATGGCCCTGTCGCTGATCTCGTGTGGCTCGTTATGACCAATTTGCCATCCTTCATCGCCATGAAGCCCCTTTTGTCATTTCTGAAGGACACGTTCTGCCACGATGGCCTTGGATCCTCAGCTGGCAAGTCAGACCTGATCGACGGCGACCACGAGGAGGGAGCCAATCTGTGATAAGTGAGAAAACCCATGATTTGTTTTCTCAAACCCCTTTTGTAGTAAGAACCTGTCCAGTATTTATTGCTATATTAGGTTGTTTGCATTACGCCTTGTTTATTTCTATAGTTTATGGTTATTCGGTTGTTTATAGTTAGCATATGTCCAGTTTCAATTGCTATCTTTGGTTGTTCGTATTATGCCTTGTTTATTTCAGCTATTAACAGTGTGTTGTTCTATATGTGCTAGTATGAACTATGCAGTTCGATTTCATCAATACCAAATTTAACAATAGCTCTATGATTGACAATATTTGGTTGCTGTTAAGCATGTTGTACTCCCTCCGAATCTTTTTAGTTCGCATATAAGATTTGTCTAAAGTCAGGCCTCTTAAAGTTTGACCAAATTTATAGAACAAAATACCAACACTCATAATATGAAATAAATATCAGTACATGTGTCATGACTTAAATTTTCATATTGTATAACTTTAGCATGCTAGATGTTGATATTTTTTCATATAAATAAGGTCAAACTTTATGAAGTTTGACTTCAGACAATTCTTATATGCAGAGTAAAAAGGACCGGAGGGAGTATTGAACACGCCTTTCCATTTGATTTAACAATGGCACTGTTTGGATACTCTAACTTAGATAGAGTTTAGAGTTAGTTTCTAGCTCATGACAGTTAAAAGGGAGAGAGAGATTGGTGGAATAGTTGATTGTATTGCTTGAGCCTCGTGGGCATATATATAGGAGTACATGGTCATCTTGGTGTACAAGTCAAGGTAGAATAAATCCTACGCTATCCTACGTTTCCTAAATAACAATGATACTCAACAATGACGACTAACCCTGAACTAACTCTAGGCAAAGAGGTGTTTGGATGACAGTGTTAGATTGACAATAAATGCAATAGGAGAACTAGCCCCAATCAGCACCTATTGGGTGGGATAGTTGTTTTGGGTGGGTTTGACGCAACTAGCTCAAACTAGCCCTCATGTTTGGATACTTTAGGGTTATTTGAGCCCAAACTAACTCAAACTAACTCTAACTCATGGATCCAAACAGGGCCAATAACTAGCGTACTTAGACCTGCACAATACAAATTTGAATGACTATGTTTGCTTGTTTTTAAATATTAGGCCTGTTGTTAATAACACACATTTCCACTTCTTGTTTTTAAATATTAGATTTTTAACAATTTGGTCTTGCACATTTAGGTCCAGCTGTCAGAGGTTTTCACTCACTGTTTGACCCTTTTTGCATATGTGGAAATGAGTTGTCCATTAATATCAGTCAAGTCAAGACACTCAGAAAGATTGTTATGATAAAGAAATTAGCGACAAAAAACAACAAGATCTTTGTCTGCACAATGAAGAAAATATTAGTTCACTACTGGATGGTACTAACTGTTATACCTTGTCTTTTTAATTCCTTTGCGCCATTTCAAATCTGGAGAAGATATTTATGCATATCCTTGTTTTCAGGCCTTTTCAAAGCAGTTCACTGATGACTACCTCTCAAACCACCTGTATGGTCAGGAGGCGAGGAAGGTTTTCATACAACACCCACGGTTCAATATTGAAGTGTTCCTGAAGAGGACGAAGGATGAACAGTCAATCCACTGGCCTAAAGTTGCAAAGACTTTCAACATCAATGAAGTCTCAATATTCGCCTTCTGCTTCAGCAGTTTTCCAGATGAGATTCATCTGTCTATGTTCCGTCTATGATGTTAATTTCGAAAGGTTGTAGATGTTGCCTCTGAAACTTGGTGCTGGTGCAGCTGTGTACTGGGGTAGCTGAGTGCTGAATCTATATGATGTTGTACTCTGATATATTTCAATTATGAAATCCTGCTTCCTTAATATGAAAATGAAATATATTGTGTGCTTAATATGAAATGTCAATTAGATTATTAATAATAGGACAATTAGCCTGCTAATTGGGTTTTTCTATTGCAAATGATTATTGAGAAAACACCGGGACGATGACCTCAGACAACGCACATAGTTTCTAGGAATAAACCGTGTTGGATCAATGAACAATCACACACGACATTCTCTTAAAAACTGTTTGCGTTAGGCCACCTTGCGCAAATGATTACCACATAAAAAGTGTGTGTGATGGACAGCCTTTGCCACACAGTTTCTTCCACGCACCGTGTGTGATGTACATACTAACAAAAACGTATTCCTTGGATTGACTGTGTGAAATATACATACGAACGGAAACGTTTAGCGGGGACTAACTGTGTGGGATATGTACTTACTACCGGAAACGATTTCGCCTGTATAATTATATTTTTTAGCACTATTGTACGTATAACTGTATTTGATCGCTCGCTGGTCGCACACGACCTCATTTTGCCGAGCGTTTGTGCCAGGAGGGCATATCCCCGACGGTTTTTGGGTCATGTGGGAAGGACCACCCTATCGCAGTCACTCACTAGACGACGGTTCCAAATGCCGTCGCGGAAAGGGGTTAAAAACCGTTTGTATAGCACCTCGCTGTACCAGTGTCCTCATCATCATCTTCAATTATCCACCGAGTATAGCCATCCTTGAAACCATGCATGAGCATGTGCACCTTCAAACTGCCACACCCAAGGGGTCCAAGATGACGATTACTTTGCATCTTCTACACGGACATAAAATCCCAGTCCCGCTATATGCATACATGTCGTGTAACGCAGATCGCAACAATCTTTCCACCACCCTTCCACTGACCTTCATGATTGCCTGCGCGGTATAATAAGCAAAAGAATTATTACCATGCATGCATATGCATACATCAAAGTCATACAAAAATTCGGCATGACCTTCCCTGAAAATAGGACATATAGAGTTTGCCCAAAATTCGCCAAAACGAAAATAAATCGACATTTCGGAAAAACATAAGCAACTCATGTCACGCACGATCCGACAAATACACGTAGGCAGCAACTCATTCCACACGCAAATTCCCACCATCATAGCGCAAACACACATATTTCCATTCTTGCAAAGCACAACTTTTACTCACCGATCGTCCCGTGAGAGGGATCGTGCACACGGTAGATGGCCGGTGCCCTATCTAGGAATCGAAAGTAGTGGACAAAGATGCATGGCTTACTTTTAAAATGGGTAGATCTAGTTGGAAGGAGATGCCCTACGTAACTAGTGTAGAGGTAGGGAGAGCTAGCTAGTGAGACAAAGGTAAGAGTGGGGAAAGGGAAGGATGGAGAGACAAATAAAGTGAGGAAGAAGCTAGAGAGAGAGAGAGAGGTCATTAATGGAGGAGATGATGGATGGGGGCATTAATGGGGAGAGAAGAGAGGTAGGAGAAGGAAGAGAAATAATGGGAAGAAATGAGTAAGGGAGGTAGAGGAGGGGGAGGGGAAAGGGGGAGGGGGAGGGTGGGAGAAAAGGTGTCTGCTACGCATAGCAGCAACGCGGGATAGGTAACTGCGCTACTTCTAAGCTCTATAGCAGTACCGTGTGTCCGTGGACCAACGCTGCTGCTAAGTGGGCCCCCCTTGCTGGCACCGTGCACACATAGCGGTAGCGGTGGACCACCAACACGCACTACTGCTATGGACTAGTAGTAGCGCTCTTTTTTTACAGAAAGCTACTACTATGGGCAGCACCGGTGGGTGAGGATGGGACCACTTAGCAGCAGCGCTAGTCTGCCGGCCCCGCTACTGCTATTGTCCTACCTGTATTGCTGGTTCATGCCACGCGCTACTGCTAAGTAGCAGTAGCGCTACGCCGCAACCCCGCGCTACTGCTAATGTTCTATCTATATGCTTTCTCCTAGTGGTGTCATTAATAAATGAGACAAGAAGATTTTTCTTCTCGCAAGTTAGTTCAGAGCTAACTTTAGTAGGTTTTGTCTACAACCTTCCGTACATTTCTTGAAGAATGAAAATAAGCTGTCAACTATTTTTAAATAAATAATATAAATTACTTTACAAATTTATTAGACAAACTCACATATAGGTAGAACTGGAAGCATATCCACATTCACCCAAATGTCAACTACTTCTTCAATATCATCTTCAGGACGAATATCAAAGGTTATTTGCATAACCTTCTGAAATCCATAGGTCTTGCATAGAGCTCTCCAATTTGGGCAACCAAAATCTGCGTGATTAACTGCATTGTAGAGCTTAATCCGAAAAGGATAAACATGTTGAGTCTTAAGGTGAGCTATCTTCTTCTCCATATTGTCACTATCTTGGAAACCGAGTTTCTTCACGGCAAACAATCTTGCATGGCAGGGGATGCACTAGTTGAATTAAAAAAAGGATATTACACGTTGAAGCAAAGAAGCACAAGTCATGCTAAATTACACGTTCATTTAAAGAAGCACAAGTCAATATTTGTCATTGTTACGTACCGTAAAAACATCGAAGGTCTCATCCAGCTTGATGGTGAAGTACCTACCGTTTTCCAGAAGATGCATGTCGCACATACCCTAGTCGCCGCTACAGTATTCGCACTCAGAGATCCTATCATCGTCAGACATTTGCTGTGTTCATAATTCAAAGATTATAAATCGACGGCAATTACCAGCAAGTCAACACACAGATCACTATTCAATGCGGGTTGACGGCAATTACTTGTAGTCAGACATGCTAACATGGGCTGGGAATCTACAAAATTCGAAGACGGTGCCATTCATTAGATGAAAATGAATGCCACGTCATCCGCTTTTAGCATGTACTCTTGGATAAGTTTTAGCATGTACAGTTATAGGTCTGATTACAGCTAACCCTTACCAGGGTGCTTCAAGTCGTTTCATGATCCCTTTGGATAAGCTGTGATCCCTTTGGATAAGTTGTGATACCTTCGGATAAGCTATAGGAATAAAAGCGAGTCTACTAACAGCCAAATCAACAACACAGTTTAACTTAGACTCTTACAGCCTACTGGCATATCCCACTCCTAAGAATCTGACGCACTAATTTCCATCGTACCCCTTAGAGGGTGCGGATAGTCTTGTTGACTTGCCTGGTCCAGCCAATTGTGTCATCTGTTCTGAATTTGTATTGGTCGGGCCATCTTTAGTTTCATCAGACATGCACCTTCTTTGTCAGTTATTGTTCTCGCTGAGCTCATTCCGCTTCAGCACGCTTGGCCATAGCATGATCGTGGCGTTCTCCCGACGACACTGCATTCGGGGCGTTACAACCGACAACGCCGATCATCATAAGAGAGAGACTGTCTCACTGGCCGCTAACCATTATGATCCACTAATTAATCCACCATGTGGTTGACATATGAAAGTTTTCACACGATTTTTTTCTGTGTCCCATGTTTGTGTCTTCTATAAAATTGATTCAGTGGTTTACAAGCATACACTGTAGATAATTGGGATGTTATTCATGGGCAGTGCAGTTGTTAATAGGCAAGTTTAGGAGGACAATAAGATTGCCAAAAATTTAGCCGTGCGTATGTAGTAGTTTATGCGGTGGTTCAGTGGATCATGATCCCGGGCTGAGGGCCGGCAGTATGTCTGCAGGAGCGACGTTCCGTTGACAACTAGCGGTGGTGCAACCTTCCTTACGACAGGCAAGCAGATTGGGTTCGGGACAAGCGATTCAGGGATTCCTGGGCAGGGTTGGTTCGGCCATGCATTGGACGCTACTAACAACACAGACTTGGACGTGATTCGCACTAGCGGCCATCTTGGGTGTTATTACTCATGGCGTTCTTCTTATTTTTCAAAAATTCAAGTTACCTTTACCTGTTTTGGAATAACTGGATTATCATTTATTATTAATAAAAAATCGGCCTCTTTACTGTATGATGTGTTGAATCATACATGAGCTTTGATCCCATATGAACAATGAATTCCTGGTTAATTTTGAGGCCATTGTATGTGTATGGCAGGTGTTGAGAACTTTAGAATCACTACCTAGTTGAGTGTTGAGACTCCTTTAGAAGGGCTGCTGTATCACTTGGCATTAAGAGCTTGGAAAGAGGAGTGGTACATGCGCGCTCCTTCTCCTCCGCGCGACTGCTCCCGAACGTCCCTATCTCTGTCCTCCTCTGCTTCGACTATTTACTCATTGATTAGATTACTCAAAAAGGTGCTAATATTTCCAACAATCCAAAAACCTTATTTTAGCCACTTTTCGATTCATACTTTGCCGCTACACTGAAACCAGAAATGTTTACTGGAACACATCTTAAGCGTTGGCGAACAAGGACCACATTGTAGCTCACAGCAATGAACGTGTTCTGCGAATCGATTGCTCCTAAGCAGGAGAAGACATTTAGGGAGGCAACCACTATCTTTGTAGGAGTAGTTTTGAGTGTGATTGGAGACAAGTTGATAGACGGATATATACATATGCGGGTTGCCAAAAAACTTATGGGATGCGCTCGAAGTTAAGTTCGGCACAACCGATGCTAGAAAAAAATTGTATCTATGGAGCTGTTCCATGATTACAGGATGGTGGATAACCATTCTATATTGGATCAGGCTCATGAGATACATTGAATCGCTATGGAGCTGCAGCTCCTAAAGTGTGAGTTACCGGACACGTTTGTTGTGGGTTGCGTTATTGTAAAACTCGCTTCTGACGTAGCCCTGGCCTTGATATATAGTTAGAAGCTCAACACTTTCAAGCTTTGTCCCAGCTGCTATATGGCCTGGTCGGACGCAGAAGCAAGGTCAAATATAGCAAGCTAATGACTGGCTTAGTGTTCGTGCCATATATACATCTCATACGAGTAGGACGCATTGGGAATATGAATTCAACAGCTATCTGCGGGGCTTCAACAGCCCGGGAGAGTGATGGGCCTTTATCTGTGCGAATGATTACTTCCATACCTTGAGGAAGAAACAGTACGTGGCTTGTTGTGTTCCATCTGCACAACTTTGTGTCTCCTGCATTATGTGACAGTGTATTTACCAAACCCTCTGGACATCAACACAACTTTGTGTCTCCTGCATTATGTGACAGTTAAAAGACACCAACTGTAGTTTTGGTTGAGGTTTGACGACGATGTGCCAAACTAGCCCAAGAACAAGGTATCCTCTTTTCATCTAATTTGGTGGGATAGGCCTCTCTTATACACCACTGTACAGTCGGCACTGGGCACTGATGTGTTAAAATGTGGTTTGGGAAATCGAGATACAGATTCTGGCCCTGTACCCCACAAATCCTCTGGACATCCGTAGTATATCACAATTCGAAAATTAGCTGAAATTGGAACGATCATATATAGGCTCTGTTGACGTCTTGCTTTCTTTAACAGTGGTTCTGTTTAAATCTTCTTTTTTTGCATGAAGGTTCTGTTTAAATCAGACCACGTTCTTGTGGCAGACCGCTTTCGATCGCGATGCGTCGTAATGGCAGGGCGCCGCACATCCGCGGGGCAAGGGGAGCCAAGAGCGTGTGCGTGCGAGGCTCTGGCCCATGGAGGGTACTGGATGTGTCCGACAGCTGTCGAGCAGACTTGCAGCAGTTTCTAACTTTCCGGGAATGGTAAAAAAATTACAGGTAATGATGACTATCATGGACCTGGAAGCAGCTGAGGTTGACTACGATTTCATTTGATGGACCTGAAAAAATATACATGTGCTGGGCTGTGATGGACCTGGAGCATGACTATCATGGGCCAGGCCCTACGTGTTTTTGAAAACGTTGTTGGGCTGTCACCGATGTGCTTAATACGTTGACTACGATTGATCATAGAATACAGTGGAATACACGCTGTGCTCTTCTTCACTTCATACAGTCTACGGAGGAAGATGGTCCTAATCGAGCCGTATGGGCAGGCTCAGTTCGTTGGCTATTTATTTCTGCATCCAATAGTACAGGGTGGTTCTTGGGTATTTAATTTCTACTGTGATTTGATCTGTACGTAGCGGTTCTTTGGGTGCATCCTGGATAAGCTTGTCAGTGTGGCTGAAATGAAATATTATTGATGCCTTGTTTAAGTTGTGAAACAAACGACAATAATGATCTCTTGTATTCGATGCTCGGACAGATGACCTCAGCGGTTCTTGTGCAACCTGGCAATTTCTATTGCCGAGAGCAGGGTAGCTCTTCTTTGATTTTTCTATCGTAATCTACTGTGATTTGTGAGCTGATAATTAACTAGATACTGGTGAGGAACCAATCAAGCATCTGCTGTGCTAATGGCTGTCATTTAACAACATGAAGAAACTTGGGTATTCCTGTGTAATGCCATGGCTGATCTTTGCTCTGTTTTCTCCAGTTTAGTTCACTTCAGTCCAAGTCGAGTGATCAAGCAGGGTAGAGAAAGATCAGAGTACTCGCCCGCTCCCGGTGAAGCGAGAAGGAGCGTCCCGGAGAGCGGTGGCCGGAGCGACCACTATGAGGGGGCCCCCCCCCCCCCCCCCCCCGAATCCCGTGGAGCAAAGTTTGTACAACTACAAGTAGGAAGACGTGAGGGGACTCGGGCGGCCACCCACACTACCACACTGAACCCCTATGATGACGGCCCAGGCCGTCGGCATAGGCCTGATTCCCGTCGGGATAGACCTATGCCGACGGCCACCGTCGGCGTAGGGCCGTCGGCAACATATGCGTCGGCGTACCCCAGGCCCCCGTCGGCATAGAAAGGCCGTCATCATATATGCCTACCCGTTGGCATAGAAAGGCAGCAGGCATAGATGCCTACCCCGATGGCGTCCGTACATCTATGCCGACGGCCGAGGCCGTTGGCAAAGTTCCACGCAAACGGCGTCTGACGGCTCCGCCGTCAAGAGCATCCCAATCAGCAGCCACGTGGCGGGGCTATGCCGACGGCTAGGCCGTCGGGATAGATTCAAATCTATGCCCTCGCCACGTGGCGGCCGCTGGCAGCTCCTGGGGCGTAGCTAGGCCGTCGGCGTAGATTCATATCTATGCCGACGGCCAAGCCGTCGGCGTAGCTACGCCCCAGGAGCTGCCAGTTGCCGCCGACGGCTAGGCCGTCGGCATAGGTGCCACATGGCGGCCACTGGTTACTCGCAGCTGCACTATGCCGATGGCTAAGCCGTCGGCGTAGTTTTTTTCTTATATTTTTTTTTGTTTTCTGTTTCATGTCAATTCAATTCAATTAGAATAGCAGGTATATATACTGAAATGGGGAGCCAAGAGCTTGTGCGTGCGAGGCTCTGGCCCATGGAGGGTACTGGATGTGTCCGACAGCTGTCGAGCAGACTTGCAGCAGTTTCTAACTTTCCGGGAATGGTAAAAAAATTTACAGGTAATGATGACTATCATGGACCTGGAAGCAGCTGAGGTTGACTACGATTTCGTTTGATGGACCTGAAAAAATATACATGTGCAGGGCTGTGATGGACCTGGAGCATGACTATCATGGGCCAGGCCCTACGTGTTTTTGAAAACGTTGTTGGGCTGTCTCCGATGTTCTTAATACGTTGACTACGATTGATCATAGAATACAGTGGAATACAGAGGCTGAATTTTTAGAGAACATGCCAAGCATTTACCACGCTGCTATCTAAAAGCAGCTCAGAATGCAGAGAAACTAGTGGAGTTTAGCTTACTCTGCTCTGCTCAAACGAAAGCAGCTGAGGTTGCAGTTCTCTAAATCAACATTTCGTCTTTTGCGGGTGAGTTGCATAGGTTCTTTAATTTGGTTCTCTGAAACTACAGTTTTTTGGAGAGATCAATCAATAGTATACACGTATTAATATGATTTCTTTAATTTCAGACCCCTACATCTCTCGGTTTGTTACATCTCTTTGTTTGTTCATGAGCAGGTAGTATCCCAGAAATTCGGAGAGGGTTGTTACTAATGATCAGATGACACGATGTTCTCTAGATATGATGATATTCGCTGCATAGCATGGTACGTCGCCGTGTCCTAACTTGCTCTCTGGATTATTGTTCCAAGGAAACCAACAAATATAATTTCAGGTTCTGAAACTGCACTGTACATGCTGTGCCCTTCTTCACTTCATACAGTCTACGACGGAAGATCGTCCTAATCGAGCCGTATGGGCAGGCTCAGTTCGTTGGCAATTTATTTATTCCTTCGAAACAAGTCCGACAACTTCCTTTGGAGCCTGGTGGCTGTATATGGCGCCGCACAGGAAGAGTTTAAGTCTGCTTTTCTAAAGGAACTTGTTAATACCTGCCGAGACAATCCCCATCCCATGTTAATCGGGGGGGATTTCAATATCCTTCGATATCAACAGGAAAAAAACAATGACCGGTTTGATACTAGGTGGCCTTTCCTCTTCAATGATGTTATTGACAGCCTAGACCTGCGGGAGCTCACTATGTCTGGCCGTCAGTATACCTGGGCCAATAACCGATCAGTTCCAACTTTTGAAAAACTTGACCGGGTACTGGTTACCACCGACTGGGAATATAAATATCCCCTAGCCTCGGTACGGGCACTAGAAAGTATTGAGGCCTTATCGGATCACGCTCCATTGCTAACCGATTTTGGACAAACAACTCCAAGTTCTAACCGTCATCAGTTTAAATTTGAACTGGGATGGCTAACAAGAGAGGGATTCCTTGACATGGTCAAGAAAGTGTGGGCGCGTCAACCTCGCGGTAACACGCCCATTCAACGATGGAACAATCGAATTCGCGCCTTGCGCCGATTCCTTCGTGGATGGGCTAAGCACACTGCTGGGATTTACAAAAAAGAAAAGTTGCGGCTATCTACTTTAATCGATACCCTCGATAAAATTGCGGAGGTGAGGCCTCTTTCTGCTGCTGAGATTGAGCAAAAAAGCTATCTAAATGAGCAGATTGCCCGCCTGCTTCGCGAGGAAGAGATTAAATGGTACCAATGTTGCAAGGCCGACTCGCTCGTTCAAGGTGATGATAATACGAAATACTTTCAAATGCTAGCCAATGGCAGACATAGAAAGAAACGTATCTTTGCTCTTGACCAGGAGGAAGGCCGTATTGAGGGGGAAGCACCGCTCAGAGACTTTATTACTAACTACTACAAAGAGCTTTTTGGTCCTTCTACTGAAACACTTTTTGAGCTGGCCGAGTCTATCACTCATGACATCCCTGAAGTTTCGGAAGCGGAAAATGAATTCTTAACCTCTCCATTCTCTGAAGAGGAAATTCGAACCGCGGTTTTTCAAATGGAACACAACAAGGCTCCGGTACCGGAGGGTTTTCCGGCAGAGTTTTATCAATGCTTTTGGGACGTGATCAAGGCGGACTTGGTTCAGTTGTTTAACCAACTGCATACCGAAGACCTTGATATTTCCCGCTTAAACTTTGGGGAGATTATCCTACTGCCTAAGATTAAGGAGGCCAGTCGTATTCAACAATATCGACCAATTTGCCTTCTAAATGTAAGCTTCAAAATCTTTACGAAGGTCGCAATTAACCGGTTGAACGGGGTGGCTGACCATGTCGTCAAGCCCACTCAAACAACATTCATGCAAGGACGTAACATACTAGATGGTGTGGTTGTGCTGCATGAAACGGTGCATGAGCTTCACCGAAAAAAGTTGAATGGAGTGATCTTTAAAATAGATTTTGAAAAAGCCTATGATAAAGTTAAATGGCCCTTTCTGTTGAAAACTTTATGCATAAAGGGGTTTTCACCAAAATGGTGTCGATGGGTTGAGAGTTTTGTGTCTGGAGGTAGTGTGGCCATCAAAGTTAACGATGAGGTTGGCAACTATTTTCAGACAAGGAAGGGGCTTCGCCAAGGGGACCCCACGTCACCCATTTTGTTTAACATTGTGACCGACATGTTAGCTACCCTTGTTGAGCGGGCTAAGGTGGCCGGTCAGGTTAGCGGTGTCATTCCTCATTTGGTAGAAGAGGGTTTATCTATCCTACAATCTGCGGATGACACTATACTTTTCTTGGATCATAATCTAGATAAAGCAAGAAACCTCAAGCTGCTTTTATGTACTTTTGAGGAACTTTCTGGCCTCAAAAGTAATTTTCATAAGAGCGAACTTTTTTGCTTCGGGGATGCTGCGGAATATGCACCTGAGTATGCTGACATTTTTGGATGCCAGCTCGGGCAGTTCCCGATTCAGAACCTTGGTATTCCCATACAATATCGGCGTTGAACTATCGCTGAGTGGAAGCACGTGGAAGACAGACTTGAGAAACGGCTAGTCAGTTGGAAAGCCAAACTCTTGTCATATGGGGGGCGATTGATCTTATCAATTTCGTCCTCAGCAACATGGTTTTATATATGTTGTCATTCTTCCATCTCCCGAAAGGGGTTCTTCAGCGCCTCGATTAATTTAGATCCAGATTTTTTTTGGCAGTGTGATAACGAATCAAAGAAATATCGACTGGCTAGGTGGACTGTATTATGTCGACCTAAAAGCCAAGGGGGGCTTGGAATTCAAGACCTTGAGATTAAAAATTGCTCTTCTCAGCAAATGGGTTTATAAACTACTCACTGAGAATGGGGTATGGCAGGAAATCATTCGTAACAAGTACGTGGAATCCAAAGCCATTTCTCAAGTCCATTGGAAACCTGGCGACTCACATTTTTGGTGTGGCGTCATGAAGGCCAAGGCATTCTTTTTCCAATTTGGGACCTTCTCGGTTAGGGACGGTTCCCAGGTTCGATTCTAGGAAGACACCTGGCTAGGGACCACACCACTCATGGTGCAATACTCGAGTTTGTATAGGATTGTTAGACATAAATTTTCCACCATCAAACAAGTTTTGGGACAAGAAAACCCTGGTATTTCTTTCCGTAGGGACCTTTTAGGACCTCGCCTGGCAGCTTGGAATGAGCTACTCATACGTCTAGAGGCTATTCTGCTGTCAGATGAACCGGACATCTTTCGATGGAATTTGCATCAGAATGGCAAGTTCACAGTCAAATCCATGTATGATGCAATGGTTCATTGTGATGTTCCGGTTGATAACAGGAAATTGTGGAAGCTTAAAATCCCTCTAAGAGTGAAGATATTCCTTTGGTTCCTAAACAGAGGGGTCATCTTAACTAGAGATAATCTGGCATGACGCAACTTGCAAGGCACCAAGGCTTGTGTCTTTTGCCAACATGACGAGTCTATTAAGCACTTATTTTTTGAGTGTAAGTTCGCTCGGGCGGTTTGGGCCATAGTTCAAGTAGCTTCAAATTTATACCCCCCACGTAGTGCACGTAACATGTTCGACAACTGGTTGATGGGTATTGATAAACAATTTTCTGCACATATTCTTGTGGGGGCGGCTGCCTTATGCTGGGCATTGTGGCTTACGGAATGATGTGGTTTTTAATAAAAAATGTGTTTCATCTCCTATGCAGGTTATTCATGTATGTACGCGATGGCTCCGTACTTGGTCTATCCTGTAGAGGCCGGAGGACAGGGACCTTTTTATGATGGCGTCTACGCGGCTGGAGCGTACGGCCAGGGAGGTTTTCTCCCCCCATGGATGGCGGTGTGATCTCCGGATAGGATCTGCCACATCATAGGCTGGACTGATTTATTTTTTTAAGCTGTAAAACGATTTTATTTTTGGGTCGGTTGGACTTATTGGCTGTGTGCATCGAGTTATGCAGAGGCCGGGCATTCTTTTGATGCGATTGTATCACCTCGATATATCAATTCAATGAAATGTCCTTTATCGAAAAAAATAGTATAGGGTGGTTCTGGGGTATTTAAATTCTACTGTGATTTGCTCTGTACGTAGCGGTTCTTTAGGTGCATCTCATAAGCTTGGCAGTGTGACTAAAATAAAATATTATGGATGCCTTGTTTCAGTTGTGAAGCACACGACAATAATAATCTCTTGCGTTCGATGCTTGGACAGATGGGCTCGGCTGTCCTTGCGTAACTTGGCAATTTGTATTGCCGAGATCAGGGTGGTTCTTCTTTGATTTGCTACTATGATTCATGAGCTGATAATTAACTTGATACTGTTTAGCAACCAATCAAGCATATGGTGTGCTAATGGCTGCCATTTAACAATACATGCAGCGATTGAAAATCCACTGTGAGGTGAGGACTGAAGCCCCCGCAAAAAAAAGGTTTGCTCTGGCTCTCTTTCTGTGTTCTGTATGGAAGCAACTTGTTTCAAGTTCTGAAACTTGGGTACTAGCTGATTTGTCACCGTATATCATAAGAATTCAGAAAGAGGTATCAGAGCAAGGAGGAGAAATTAATCATGGCGATGGTGCTGGACGCATTCGCGTCCTACCTCGGAGACCTCCTCAAGCAGGCGGCGGAGGAGGAGCTGGGCATGATGCTCGGTGTCTCCGGTGACATTGACAAGATGGGCGTGAAGCTTGGGGACCTCAAGAACCCCCTTGCTGATGCCGAGAGGAGGTGCATCACGGATGATAGCGTGCATCAATGGGTGACCGAGCTCAAGCGCACCATGTACGAAGCCACTGACATCCTCGACCTCTGCCAGCTCAAGATCATGGTGCGGGGATCATCTGCGCTGGACATGGGATGTTGCAACCCCTTGCTTTTCTGCCTGCGGAATTCCCATTTCGCCCATGAAATAGGTGGCCGAATGAAGAAGCTCAACCAGACGCTCGACTATATCAAGGATCGAAGTGCTTCCTTCAGCTTCCTCAGTCCGAGTTCCTATGAGGACCGGAGATTGGCCTGACCTATTGCTGCTTACCGTAAAACCAGTCCGGTCTTAGAGCAGTCGGGTGTGGTAGGTAATAAGATTGAGGAGGATACAAGAGCTATCGTGGACAAACTGACTAACAAAAATGATATTGCTGATGTCATGGTGGTCGCCGTTGTTGGTGTCGGTGGGATCGTCAAGACCACCCTTGCGAAGAAGGTCTTCAATGATAAGGCTATCCAACACGGGTTCAATACGAAGATATGGTTGAGTGTCACAAAAGAATTCAGCGAGGCTGAGCTGCTCAAGACTGCCATCATCACCGCCAAAGGAAAGCTCCCAGACTGCGGGGCTCAAGATAAATCTCTACTTGTGCTGGCTCTTGCTGTCGCGATAAGAGACAAGAAGTTCTTTCTTGTCTTGGATGACATGTGGGGAGACAATGAATGGAACAACTTGCTGAAGGACCCATTCAGCTATGGTGCTCCTGGTAGGCGAGACCTTGTCACCACAAGACATGGGACTGTTGCCCGAGGCCTAAAAGCCGTGCATCCGTATCACCATGTTGACAAATTGGGACCTGAAGATGCATGTTCATCACTCACAAAGAAGGTGAGAGTAAGATCAGTTCTATCTCAAGTAAATAATACAATGGTTATTTATTAACAGTTTAACACATGCAATAACCATATGTTCATGTACTTAGTGCTTAATACCTTAATTGCTCCTGCTGTTTGTATGTGAGTGCTGCTTGATGAACATTACAAGTATTTGTACTCATTATGAATAGCAGAAAAAGCGAGTGTACACCTTAAAAAATGTATTAGCTCCACAGCTAAGTACACTATGCCCTTACTATTCATGCTGGAAAATTATTTCTACTCTATATAGCATATCACCGGTTAACCTCTCAAAAAAATTAAGCGTTCACTATTGACTCTGGGCTTAAACTGATTGCAGATACTGACAATGGAGAAAAGTGAACCAACAATTGATATGCTAAAAGATATCGGATTGCAAATTATAGAAAAATGTGATGGGTTACCTCTTGCCATAAAAGTGATGGGAGGACTCCTATGCCAAAAGGAGAAATCACGCCATGCTTGGGGAAAGCTCTTGAAGGATGTTGCATGGTCAGTATCCCAAATGCCAGAAGAGCTAAATTATGCAATATATCTTAGCTACGAGGATTTGTCCCCTTGTTTAAAACAATGCTTTCTACACTTCTCCCTTAAGTCTAAAAAGATTGATTTAAGTGATTCACAATTTGTGGTCATGTGGATTGGCGAAGGATTTGTTCATGGGGACTCAGATAGATTGGAAGAACTAGGAATTGAGTATCCATAAAGAGCTAGTACTAAGGAATCTTATAGAGCCAGATACCTAATATATTGGTCAACGTTTTTGCAACATGCATGATGTTGTTCGTTCATTTGCTCAATTCATGACTAGAAATGAAGCACTAACTGTTAACAATGGAGTATCTATTAGTAGTAAACCTTGTTTGCAAGAGTTTCTTATAGGTTGTCTATTGAAACTGAAGGAGTGGAATCAGGTGAATTCGAGTGGAGAAGTCAACAAGAGCGGAAGTCACTAAGATCCATAATATTAGTTGGGAATTTAAAGATTCGGCCTACTGATTCCTTGCTTACCTTTTCAAGCTTACGGACTCTACATATCGAGTCAACAAATTGTGTCGCATTGGTTGAATCCTTATACCGGCTGAAACTCTTGAGGTTCTTGGCACTAAAATAAAGCAATGGTATAAACAGGTTTCCACAGGACATCCACAAGATAAAATTCTTGCAACATATTAGTTTCCGTGGAGGAGTTTGACGCCGGGTCCGGTTTCCCTCTCGATAGAGTTTGTTCCTCTCGGGGCGTTTTTTTCACCGCCGTTTGAGATCTGTTTTCCCTGCCTCGGCTTCGATCCATTGCTTCTCGTCCTCATTTGGGGGTGTTCTCTAGGACGCCCACTGTTTCAGGCGGTGCTGTGGAAGGCGGATGAAGTAGGTTTCCCTCAGGAAGTCTTGATCAAGTTTCAATCGGGTTAGGTTTCGAGATGTCATCAACCGAGGCTTCAGGGTTTCACATGGCAGGTCCATCAAAGATCGACGATGTGGAGATGCTGATGAAGGAATTGGGACTACGTGAGGAAGACTTGGATGATGTGGTGTTTGACCAGACGGAGGCACCTCCGGAGGCTGCTCGGTGGATCGCTGGGAAAAAATAAGCAATGGAAAGGTAACTGAAAAACACTCTGTACATTTTTATCTATTTATAGCTAATATAAATAATTATACAATCTAGAAACTAATGTGAGGATATTTGTCACACACTTACATTATAGAGCTCCTTACAAAGGTATATATGAACATGGAAATAGTTGTGAAACATAAAAATACACAATACACATCTAATGATAAATATCAGTTCACTTATACCATTGGTCATTATTATGTGATTTAATATTTAAGAGAGATTCAGTTCAACCTAACGTTTCCTTCAAAAAAAGTTTCATGGAGAAAAAAATAATTTTTGCTGCAAAATACAATTTAAATTGAGTACAATAACATTACCTGACTTCTATCAAATAACATCTTAAATCTAGCGACATTATATTTCTAACTGTTATAAATATAAAATAAAATGTAGTCAATAAAATCTTTTATTGATAGAGTAAATCCTTAGTAATTAAAAGAGTTTAGTATAAATAAATTATATGTTTGAGTCATTAGTGAAGGTCACCTTTTCTTACTCAAATTAATAATTCATATGTTTGAGTGAAAATATGTAACAAACTTGTTTCAAATTGATTGTGCATTCTCAATGCTTCCCATTTGTAAGAAACAATTGTCCTTGTTATCGTCTAGATACACTGAAGCTATTAAAATTCATCTTACTTTTGTGTCCAACGAGTCTAAATCAGCTATGTAAGACATCGGAGCCTGTCACGTACGGAATCAAATAAAATTAATCTTATTAGGCCATGTGTTATATCGGTAGCAGCATCGATGTAAAAAGTGGTTCAAATTTTAGTTGTGTAGCATCATCCACCTATTGTCCCGGTATTTATAATATGAATATGTAGCTGTGTTGTGAATCATAAAGGTATGAATGAATATGGAAGTAGTTCCTTGAACATATAAGTTAAACAAAAAGATCAAGGCTTCTCACAAGAATATGTTACTTTCACATCAATAATTCAAACTAAATTTGCTCTTTTTGAATTCTACACACGGCTATCCTTCACATCCTTAGATAGAATGGATCGCTATGGTGAATTGTCTCAAGGTCACACGACAAACTGCCATGCATTTCTCTGGCGGTGGAATGTCCTCACGAGACAATGGCAAAGTAATGGTTGAAATCCTGACAAAACGTCAACCATCAACTTAAGCTCGCATTCCCAGTAAATTCCGCTTCTATGTGATATGTGATCTTCAATATCTAGAGTCTACACATAACCAGCTAAATTTATTTGTTGATGGGGAACTCCGGCAGGCTTATGCCTTCCTAAACTATATTCCAACCGAAACAAGAATTCGGTGAGATTACTATAAAAATTGTATGGGGAGAATGTTGGGGAACGTAGTAATTTCAAAAAAATTCCTACGCACACGCAGGATCATGGTGATGTATAGCAACGAGAGGGAAGAGTGTGTCCACGTACCCTCGTAGACCGAAAGCGGAAGCGTTTAGCACAACGCGGTTGATGTAGTCGTACGTCTTCACGATCCGACCGATCCAAGTACCGAACGTACGGCACATCCGAGTTCAGCACACGTTCAGCTCGATGACGTCCCGCGAGCTCCGATCCAGCAAAGCTTCACAGGAGAGTTTCGTTAGCACGACGGCGTGGTGACGGTGATGATGATGCTACCGACGTAGGGCTTCGCCTAAGCACCGCTACGATATGATCGAGGTGGATTATGGTGGAGGGGGGCACCGCACACGGCTAAGAGATCAATGATCAATTGTTGTGTCTATGGGGTGCCCCGTGGCCACGTATATAAAGGATGGAGGGAGGAGGAGGCCGGCCCTCATAGGGCGCGCCAAAGTGTGGAGTCCTACTAGGACTCCCTAGTCCTAGTAGGATTCCACCTCCCACATGGAATAGGAAAAGGGGATGGGAGAAGGAGAAGGAAGGAAGAGGGCGCCCCCTTTCCCTAGTCCAATTCGGACCAGTCCATGGGGAAGGGGCGCAGCCACCCTTGAGGCTTTTCTCTCCTTTCCCGTATGGCCCATTAAGGCCCAATACGAATTCCCGTAACTCTCCGGTACTCCGAAAAATACCCGAATCACTCGGAACCTTTCCGATGTCCGAATATAGCCTTCCAATATATCGATCTTTACCTCTCGACCATTTCGAGACTCCTCGTCATATCCCCTATCTCATCCGGGACTCCGAACAAACTTCGGTCATCAAATCACATAAACTCATAATACCGATCGTCACCGAACTTTAAGCGTGCGGACCCTACGGGTTCGAGAACTATGTAGACATGACCGAGACCCCCCCCCCCCCCCCCCCCCCCCCCCCCCCCCCCCCCCCCCCCCCCCCCCCCCCCCCCCCCCCCCCCCCCCCCCCCCCCCCCCCCCCCCCCCCCCCCCCCCCCCCCCCCCCCCCCCCCCCCCCCCCCCCCCCCCCCCCCCCCCCCCCCCCCCCCCCCCCCCCCCCCCCCCCCCCCCCCCCCCCCCCCCCCCCCCCCCCCCCCCCCCCCCCCCCCCCCCCCCCCCCCCCCCCCCCCCCCCCCCCCCCCCCCCCCCCCCCCCCCCCCCCCCCCCCCCCCCCCCCCCCCCCCCCCCCCCCCCCCCCCCCCCCCCCCCCCCCCCCCCCCCCCCCCCCCCCCCCCCCCCCCCCCCCCCCCCCCCCCCCCCCCCCCCCCCCCCCCCCCCCCCCCCCCCCCCCCCCCCCCCCCCCCCCCCCCCCCCCCCCCCCCCCCCCCCCCCCCCCCCCCCCCCCCCCCCCCCCCCCCCCCCCCCCCCCCCCCCCCCCCCCCCCCCCCCCCCCCCCCCCCCCCCCCCCCCCCCCCCCCCCCCCCCCCCCCCCCCCCCCCCCCCCCCCCCCCCCCCCCCCCCCCCCCCCCCCCCCCCCCCCCCCCCCCCCCCCCCCCCCCCCCCCCCCCCCCCCCCCCCCCCCCCCCCCCCCCCCCCCCCCCCCCCCCCCCCCCCCCCCCCCCCCCCCCCCCCCCCCCCCCCCCCCCCCCCCCCCCCCCCCCCCCCCCCCCCCCCCCCCCCCCCCCCCCCCCCCCCCCCCCCCCCCCCCCCCCCCCCCCCCCCCCCCCCCCCCCCCCCCCCCCCCCCCCCCCCCCCCCCCCCCCCCCCCCCCCCCCCCCCCCCCCCCCCCCCCCCCCCCCCCCCCCCCCCCCCCCCCCCCCCCCCCCCCCCCCCCCCCCCCCCCCCCCCCCCCCCCCCCCCCCCCCCCCCCCCCCCCCCCCCCCCCCCCCCCCCCCCCCCCCCCCCCCCCCCCCCCCCCCCCCCCCCCCCCCCCCCCCCCCCCCCCCCCCCCCCCCCCCCCCCCCCCCCCCCCCCCCCCCCCCCCCCCCCCCCCCCCCCCCCCCCCCCCCCCCCCCCCCCCCCCCCCCCCCCCCCCCCCCCCCCCCCCCCCCCCCCCCCCCCCCCCCCCCCCCCCCCCCCCCCCCCCCCCCCCCCCCCCCCCCCCCCCCCCCCCCCCCCCCCCCCCCCCCCCCCCCCCCCCCCCCCCCCCCCCCCCCCCCCCCCCCCCCCCCCCCCCCCCCCCCCCCCCCCCCCCCCCCCCCCCCCCCCCCCCCCCCCCCCCCCCCCCCCCCCCCCCCCCCCCCCCCCCCCCCCCCCCCCCCCCCCCCCCCCCCCCCCCCCCCCCCCCCCCCCCCCCCCCCCCCCCCCCCCCCCCCCCCCCCCCCCCCCCCCCCCCCCCCCCCCCCCCCCCCCCCCCCCCCCCCCCCCCCCCCCCCCCCCCCCCCCCCCCCCCCCCATGGGTCTTGTCCATCACATCATTCTCCTAATAATGTGATCCCGTTCATCAAATGACAACACATGTCTATGGTTAGGAAACTTAACCATCTTTGATCAACGAGCAAGTCAAGTAGAGGCATACTAGGGACACTTTGTTTTGTCTATGTATTCACACATGTATCAAGTTTCCGGTTAATACAATTCTAGCATGAATAATAAACATTTATCATGATATAAGGAAATATAAATAACAACTTTATTATTGCCTCTAGGGCATATTTCCTTCAGAGAATGAAAAGAAAGGACAATTTTTTTTTTGAAAATGTGCTATTAGGATACAATCTCAAGGACAGGTTGAACAACATTGTACTCCAGTCTCGAAGAAGAGACTGCATAGGTAAGTATTCGCAACGATTTGACCAAAGCTTGATATCGTCCGCTAATCTTCCAATGGCGGAGTTGAAATCCTCCAGATCATTTAAGAGGTTCCTATTTTCTTAATCTCTTGATGTTGATTCCATTCCGTCTTGGTTTTTCTGTGGTATATATGCTACTGTTTTGATTTGCTTGCGAGGACTGTTCATGGTCTATAACAGAGTCTGAAGATGTGAAGAATGTAGAAGATAGCCATACCGAATGATCCCGTCGTGAATCTTGAAGATGAAGGAGTGAGAAGTTAAGGAGGCAACAATATTGTTAACTTCATGCTATCGACATACGGTGATGCTCACACGACTAGGCAGGTACACCAAGTTAGAACTGAGATCTAGCTTGCTCCCTGTTTTCTTTTGTTTGTAGTACTAGCCATGGTTATATAATTTTGAGAGTATGTATATAAGTTAGCTAGATACCTGCTGGGAAATTAACTGCATGTGCTGAACATGTTTTTTTTAACACAGTACAGACGCAAGCGCTCATATACACGCGCATACACTCACCCCTATGAACGCACACACGCACACCCTACCCCTATGAGCACCTCCGAAAGACTGAGCCGACATATATCTTGAAATTTACGAAGTCACCGTAGGCACCTCGTCGTCGACGGGAACTGTTAAATTGTGATCCAAATTATACCGTGTCGGACTAGATGTAGTACAACCAGTGTGGGCCTTTGCGTGGACGTCGACACATACGAGTACAACTCGTTTACTTGTCCTCCAAGGACTCTCATGTATTGCCCTCATATATACCCCATGTAGTCGCACCTAAGACGGTCTGTCGTCTCGTGCTTCTAATACTCCTCCTCATAGTGATTGCGCCTTCGTGCGTCCATGGTTTTCTCCCGCAAGGGTTTCCACGTAAAAATCCGTATCTCTCTGTCTTGTTTATTTCTCGTTATTATCTAACAAGTGGTATACAGAGCCAAGTTGCAATATACGAGGTCCGAGACAGGAGATTAGGGTTGCGGCGTCCTTTGCGCCGTCGCCGACGCGACCTGGCGATCCGAAGCAAGATCGATTCTGGAGCACCCGCCGTGGAAGCCGAGACCGACAGGATTCCCTACGCGAGCAGTCGACCGAGGCCGAGTCAAACTTCCGCCGTGTCGCCCCATCAAATCGCTGGCAGCCGCTGTTCCGCTGTAGCCTATTTTGCTGTTTGACACGCTTGAAGTCCCGAGGCAACATCGATAGCAACGCTGCTGTTATTCCTTCGCATCCACTGATCCAAATCGTTCTCACGTGGGATCACAAGGTTCAAGACTCGAGGTGTCAACGTAATTTGATATAATCTGCTACTAGTACTACTCTACGTGAGGCTAGTATTGCTAGTTCAGTTTTCTGTTCTCCGTTCGTCTGCTACATCTAGGTGTTATTTACTCTGTTCTATTTGCTCCGCAAATTAATTCTTCAAGAATTATTTTACTATGACTTGTACTACTTTGTGTACACAGTTTTATCGATTCATGGCATCCATGAAGTACGATCTTCCGCTGCTGGACCGTGACATAAGGTTTACCCTATGGCAAGTCAAGATGCGGGCGTTGTTGGCACAGTCCGACTATGATGAAGCACTGGATAGTTTTGGAAAGAATAGAATTCAGGACTAGACTGACGAGGAGAAAAGAATTGATTGTAAGGCTTTGTCACAAATTCAACTCCATTTGCATAATAATATTTTGCAGGAAGTTTTGAGCGAGAAAACTGCCGCCGCTCTATGGTTAAAGCTGGAAGGGATTTGCATGACTAAAGCTCTCACCAGCAAGATGCATCTGAAGCAAAAATTATTCCTGCACAGGTTACTCGAGGGAGGTAATGTTTTGAATCATATTTCAGAATTTAAAGAGATCATATCTGATCTAGCTGCAATGGAGGTTAAGTATGAAGAGGAAGATACTGCTTTAATGTTACTTTGTTCACTGCCAAGTTCTTATACCAATTTTAGAGACACCATATTATACAGTCGTGATACTCTCACACTTAATGAAGTTTATGAAGCTTTGAACTCTAAGGAGAAGATGAAACTAATGGTGCCTCATGATGGTTCAAGTTCATCCCAAACAGAGGGATTATCTGTTCGTGGCAGGACAAAGGAGAAGAACTCAAATAATGGAAACAGTGGCAAAAGTAAGAACGGCCACAGGGGCCGGTCGCAATCCAGAGACAAGAAATATTGCAGATATTGCACGAGAGACGGGCATGACATCTCAGAGTGTTTCAAGTTACAGAGCAAGGAAAAGAGAAAAGGTAACAAACAAGGTGAAAATTCTGCTAATGTTGCTCGTGATGATAGTTCTGATGATGCTCTTGTCATTATTGCTGGATGTGCTGAGACCAATGATGAGTGGGTACTTGACACTGCATGCACTTTTCATATGTGTCCACATAGAGATTGGTTTAATACTTTTGATTCCAGTACTTCTGCTGGTTCCGTTTTGGGTTTTGATAATTCACCATGCAAGATTGAAGGCATAGGTTCCATTCGAATCAAGATGTTTGATGGCACAATCAGAACTTTGACAGATGTTCGGTATATTCCGAAGATGAAGACAAATCTTATCTCTGTTAGTGCCCTTGATGCAAAGGGGTACAAGTATTCAGGTGGAGATAGTGTTTTGAAGGTCACCAAAGGTTCCCTTATTGTGATGAAAGGTGACTTAAGTTCGACCAATGGTCTTTATTACCTTCGAGGTTCTACCGTTTCAGGTAACGCTACTCCAGCTATTTCAAAGAATTCTGATTGTGATGCTGCTAACCTTTGGCATATGCGTCTTGGACATATGAGTGAACTTGGTTTGGCAGAGTTAAATAAGAGAGGTCTTCTTGATGGATATGAACCTGGTAAATTGAAATTTTGTGAGCATTGTATCTTCGGCAAGCACAAGAGGGTGAAGTTCAACACTTTGACTCATACAACTGAAGGTATTCTTGATTATGTTCATTCTGATTTATGGGGACCATCTCGCAGAAAGTCACTAGGTGGTGCTAGTTACATGCTGACAATTATTGATGATTATTCAAGAAAAGTTTGGCCTTATTTCTTGAAGCATAAATATGAAGCATTCTCAGCATTTAAGGAGTGGAAGATTATGATTGAGAGGCAAACTGAAAGGAAGGTAAAAATACTTCGCACTGATAATGGTATGGAATTCTGTTCTAAGCAATTTAAGAATTATTGCATGTCTGAAGGCATTGTCAGACATTACACCGTTCCTTATACTCCTCAACAAAACGGTGTTGCGGAGCGTATGAACAGGACCATTATTTCCAGAGCCAGTTGCATGTTGTCCAATGCAGGTTTGCATAGGCATTTTTGGGCTGAGGCTGCTTCCACTGCTTGTTATCTCATTAACCATTCACCATCTATTGCTCTTAATAAGAAAACTCCAATTGAGGTATGGTCTAGTTCACCTATTGATTATTCACAGTTGAGAGTTTTTGGTTGCACTGCTTATGCTCATGTTGATAATGGAAAATTGGAGCCAAGGGCTGTTAAGTGCATCTTTCTTGGTTATAAGTCTAGTGTAAAGGTTTTAAATTATGGAATCCTGAAACCCAGAAGGTTGTTATTAGCAGAAATGTTATCTTTAATGAATCTGCTATGTTACATAATGTTTCATCTACTAATGTTCCTGTTGAGAGTGAACAGCAGCCTACTGTTCAGCAGCCTACTGTTCAGGTGGAGCATGTTATTGATTCAGGTGATACATCTGTTAATGAAAATGTTGATGCAGATGATGAACCCGTCGTTGATGATGAACATGTCACTCCCACTCCAAATCAGCCTATTGTTCCACCCAGTTGGAATCTCGCACATGACAGAGTTAGGCAGGGTATTAATAAACCTGACAGGTTAATTGAAGAGTGCAATATTGTTTCTTTTGCTTTATCTGTTGCAGAAGAAATTAAAGGTAATGCTGAGCCTTCTTCATATTCCGAGGCTATTATTTCTGGTGATAGTAATAAGTGGATGACCGCTATGCATGATGAGATGGAATCACTTGACAAGAATGATACTTGGGATTTAGTAAAATTACCTAGAGAGAAGAAACCTATTCGTTGCAAGTGGGTTTTCAAAAGGAAAGAAGGTGTTTCTCCTAATGATGAGACAAGATAAAAACAAGGTTAGTTGCTGAAGGTTATAGTCAGATTCCAGGTATTGACTATAACGAAGTCTTTTCTCCTGTTGTGAAGCATAGCTCTATTCGTACTTTACTCAGTATTGTTGCCATGCATGATTTTGAGCTTGAACAATAAGATATTAAAACTGCATTTTTACATGGAGAATTAGAAGAGGATATTTATATGGAACAACCTGAAGGTTTTGTTATTCCTGGAAAAGAAAAGCTTGTCTGTAAGTTAAAGAAATCTCTTTATGGATTGAAGCAATCCTCTAGACAGTGGTACAAGAGATTTGACACTTTTATGCTCTCTCAAGGTTTCAAAAGGTCTAATTATGATAGTTGTGTTTATTTGAAAACTGTCAACGGTTCAACTATTTATTTGCTCCTTTATGTTGATGATATGCTAATTGCTGCAAAGAGTATGTCAGAGATTAATGAACTAAAGAAGAAATTGAGTAATGAATTTGAGATGAAGGATTTGGGTGCAGCAAAGAAAATACTTGGCATGGAAATATCCAGAGATAGACCGTCTAGAAAAGTATATCTAAGTCAGAAGGGATATATTGATAAAGTTCTTCGTTGTTTTAATATGCATAATGCCATGCCGGTGAGTACACCGTTAGCTGCACACTTCAAATTATCATCAGCTTTATGTCCTAAGTCAGATGCCGATATTGAGTACATGTCTAGAGTTCCCTATTCGAGTGCAGTTGGTTCACTTATGTATGCCATGGTTTGTTCTCGTCCGGATTTATCATATGCATTGAGTGTTGTCAGTAGATACATGGCTAATCCTGAAAAAGAGCATTGGAAAGCGGTTCAATGGATTTTCAGATACCTGCGAGGTACTTCTAATGCTTATTTACAGTTTGGGAAAACTGGAGATGGATTTGTTGGTTTTGTTGATTCTGATTTTGCTGGTGATTTGGATAAGAGAAGATCACTCACAGGTTATGTTTTCACCATTGGTGGTTGTGCTATGAGTTGGAGAGCAACTTTGCAGTCTATTGTGGCTTGTTCCACTACTGATGCCAAGTATATGGCTATTTCTGAGGCATGCAAAGAAGCTATCTAGTTGAGAGGTTTGTACACTGAGCTTTGTGGAGATTCATCTTGCCCTACCATATTTTCTGACAGTCAAAGTGCCATATATCTTACAAAGAATCCAATGTATCATGAGAGGACAAAGCACATTGATGTCAGATTTCATTATATTCGAGATGTTGTTGCTGAAGGCAATTTGAAGGTATGCAAGATAAGTACTCATGATAATCCTATTGACATGATGACAAAACCAGTTCCTACCAATAAGTTTGAGTTTTGCTCAGGCTTAGTAGGTATTTCTCATTAGTCCGATGGACTTTGACGCACAAGGTGTTTAAGCTGATTTGGATGGAGTTATTCACTTTCTTTGACTACTGGAGGGAATTTGGATCAAGGTGGAGATTGTTAAATTGTGATCCAAATTATACCGTGTTGGACTAGACGTAGTACAACCGGTGTGGGCCTTTGCGTTGACGTCGACGCATATGAGTACAACTCGTTTACTTGTCCTCCAAGGACTCTCATGTATTGCCCTCATATATACCCCATGTAGTCGCACCTAAGACGGTCTGTCGTTTCGTGCTTGTAATACTCCTCATACTGATTGCGCCTTCGTGCGTCCGTGGTTTTCTCCCGCAAGGGTTTTCACATAAAAATTCGTGTCTCTCTGTCTTGTTTATTTCTCGTTATTATCTAACAGGAACGTCACCTCCCACTGAATGCGCTCGCCGGAAATCCTGAAATAAATCCAGGAATAAATGCGAGCACCAGGACTTGAACCCTGGTGGGCTGGGGATACCACAGTCCCTCTAACCATCCAACCACAGGTTGGTTCGCATGTGCTGAACATCATGATGTGTTCATGGGTTTCATCTCTATCATTCGGTCAAGAAGGAAAGAAACATTTGGTACTACGATTCTGATTGCAGCTTGAGCTGTGACTGTATGATAGAATGATTGGTATCAATTTGTTTTTCTGGACACATAGACGGAGCCCAGAACAGAACAACATGTATGGTAGTTGTCAGTTTGTTTCAACTTGAAAGCCACTCCCTCCGTTTGGAATTAACTGACGGTAAAATGAGCGTATCTGGAAGCATACGTACTAGCAAATTAAGCAGGAGCCCTTGCAGCAAGCGTGCGTCAATGACTTGGCATATTGCACATTTTTTCGACAAATGGTGAATTTTATTAGCTCAATATGAAGCATAAAGAGGATACAAAAACAAAGAGCACACATCCGGTCTCTGCATAGTTAGGATGCACGCAAGCAACATGGACGCACGCACACAAAAATCACACCAGCTATTAGCAAAGTCATACAAGACTGAAGCAATGCCAAGGCCGATAGAAAACTAAAAGAAAGTGAAGAAACCAACGATAATCCATGCCGAGCAGGTGTTGAACCAAAAGAACATGGTGCAAGCACACGTGTTCCGGACGTGGACACGACCACGCAGACTAAACGTGCACATGCTATGCAAGTGGCCTGCCAAAGATCGTCCGCGGAACCAGAACCTCGGTCGACGTTGGAGTGACATCAGTCGCAGCTCAAATGGCGAGAAGAGATGGTACCGCTAAAATCTCATGGAGACGCTCTGGCGATCCCATGCCTTCGGTGCAAGTGTTTGTCGATGGTAAATATTTGCATGACCACTGCGCAAACAATACACTACGAGTCTACACTACGCTGCTATGGCCGCAACAAGCCGTCAATATTGTCAAACATGACCCGGCCATCTGCGCCGCTGATCACATCCCTGGACTACCACTGTGCACCATGTTCGCAAGGCCACACCACAGCAACGGATCATCCCTGCCCGACGTCACACAAGCAACCGGCGAACCACCACCAGCCTCTAGTCTCGCTAGCTAGGCCCAACTCCAAGATGATACCCCCGACGGGGAACACGCCCCCAAGTGCTGCCATCATCTGATCCGGGCAAACCCGGACCTAGGGTTTCCCCTCAAGTATTCTGGGAGGGTAGCAGAAGACTACATGTCGACGCCTTCATCAAGGTAGCGATGCCCATGGGCGCCGTCGTCGTTGGCTCCGACCGCAGTCAAATTTTTGCTTTCGCCGGCAGTCTCCATCTACTCCAGAAAAATGAGCCTAGCTGCACCACCATGTCCACCTTGGTCACCACAGGACCACCAAGGACGGAAGATTGGATCCATCTAGGCCGGAAAGTCCTGAGGCAGACCCAGTGAGATATGAATCATGTCGGGGACTGCGCCATCCGAAGAAGACGCAACACAAGACCACCAGAGTGCCGCCGCCATGTGCACGCCATCCAACGACCACCACACATCTGGGCCTCTTAGCGTCGATGACACCATGCCGCCGCCCGCCAGCGAGCGCTGCAGCCCCGCCACCGTCTCCCACGGAT